>BLSH010023537.1:35560-57501 GCA_018402905.1 Glandirana rugosa
TTGCGCCTTGGTTTTTCCACACGCTTCTTGCGACCCTGTTGGCTATTGTGAATGAAACGCTTGATTGTTCAATGATCACGCTTCAGAAGCTTGGCAATTTTAAGAGTGCTGCATCCCTCTGCAAGATATCTCACTATTTTTGACTTTTCGGAGCCTGTCAAGTCCTTCTTTTGACCCATTTTGCCAAAGGAAAGGAAGTTGCCTAATAATTATGCACACCTGATATAGGGTGTTGATGTCATTAAACCACACCCCTTCTCATTACTGAGATGCACATCACCTAATATGCTTAATTGGTAGTAGGCTTTCGAGCCTATACAGCTTGGAGTAAGACAACATGCATAAAGAGGATGATGTGGTCAAAATACTCATTTGCCTAATAATTCTGCACACAGTGTATATACATATATATATATATATATATATATATATATATACATATATATTTTTAGCAGAGACCCTAGGGAATAAAATGGCGGTCATTGCAATCTTTTATGTCACACAGTATTTGCGCAGCAATTTTTCAAACACGATTTAAAAAAAAAAAAAACACTTTCATGAATTAAAAAAGCAATAGAGTTAGCACGGTTTTTTTGTATAATGTGAAAGATGATGTTACACCGAGTAACTAGATACCTAACATGTGGCACTTTAAAATTGCGCACACTCATGGAATGGCGCCAAACTTGGCACTTAAAAATCTCCATAGGCTACGCTTTAAAACATTTTTTTAGAGGATACCAGTTTAGAGTTACAGAGGAAAGTGTTGTGCTAGAATTATTGTTCTTGTTCTAACGTTTGTGGCGATACCTCACATGTGTGGTTTGAACGTTGTTTAAATATGTGGACGTGCATAATATGAATAGGGCACGACAGGTCCTCTTTATGGAGAAAGATATCTGGGGTCTATAAGATCCCACATCTCCCCTCTAGGCTGGAAAGTCTGAGATCAAAAAACAAAAAACGATATCAGCCTTTCCAGCTGAACACACGGCAGTGTTTACAAGTGCCGTGCCTGGATGTGACGTCATAACGTTGTGCCTGGCCTCTGAGAGTCATAGAGCTGACCGAGCACCATCTGGTTCCTGGTCAGCTCTATGGCAAACTTCTGCTGCCGGCGGGTTCCTTCTCCAGATCACCAATGTGTAGAGTATTGGCGGCAGAAAAGAAGATATCTGATTGATGCCTGCAGCTACACCCATCATTCAGATATCTCCACTGAAAGCTCAGGACGTCATATGACGTTCAGCGGTATGGAAGTGGTTAAGTAACAATGCTGGCCATACACTAGTAGATTTTCAAACAAACATTCATACGAACATTCTCAGAGCATATTCAAATGTTGTTCGAAAGTTCGATTTATGAATGATTCAAAAATCGAACGAATGGTCCTGAAACTGAAGTTCTCAAACAAAATTCTTGTGGTTTATGGCCAGCTTTAGATGAAAAGTCTTCCACATACTCACACAAGGGCTAATTTTACCAATGCTCGAGTAGCAGGTTTAGTACTATTCATACTTTGTAATCAGGCTTGTACTTAGCTTGATCTTTTAATAGCAGGCTTTACTAAATTGCATGGCTGATGTTTTTTTAAGCTATGATGTTTTCATTCTTTTAAAGTTCTTAATATATACTGAATATTTATATATCAATCATAGAATATTGGATCTGGACTTTCTTTTTTTTAATGCACTCAAACAGACCTCTCTTGTAGGTTACATATAAGAACCATTCAAATGACTGCATATTACTTTTCTGTTAACTGAAAAAGCTGTCCGTAAAGTCTTTGGAAAATTCATACAAAAATTCTCAGAACATTTAAAAGTAGTTAAAAAGATTTAATTTGCTTTTAACATGTGATTATGATTTTGATTTGAATAAATGGATTTTGCAGAATAAAAACCACATACACTGTGAGAAATTTGTTTGTTCAAGAGAAATTTTTTCCATCCTGCTCTTCAAATTTTCTTGTCGCTGCGGTTGAAAATGAATGTTGATTTGACCCATTAATGATTAGAAAAAAAACATTATTTTTCTAAGAATTTTGGTTCAAAATTCTGCCCTTCATCTATGGCCTGCTTTAGAGGTACATGTAAAAAGCAGCTTTATGGCCATACCACATGATCCATGTATGGGAAGGCTGATTGTACCCAAGTCAATCCATTGATCAACTTGAGTACAACCAGCCTATCTTTTTTTTTTACATGTGATTACTGCAGGCAGCTATAGCCATTAGCAGTAATCATTGGGCCCCCGGTCAGGAAAGCTTCCCGCACCCCCCCGCCTCCCACCCAATGGCAGAACACAATATTGCTGTGGGAGGCATTCCTCAACATGCTGGTGGTACAATCAGCCTTCCCATAGACAGATTGAAATTCGGCTGGTTCAGTTGGTCATCTATGGCCGGCTTAGGTCCGTAAATTGTATTCTGAGGTCTATGAGAAGCTATTTCTTAAGGTGGCCATAGACATATTGAAATTCAAGTTATTCAGCAGGAACAGCCCAAATTTCGATCCGTCTGTGGTAGGCAAAGATTGACTTCAGTACAGCCAACCTTTGGGGTTTTTTTCACCCAGTCACTGCTGGTGGCTATAGTCGCTAGCAATGATCATTGTATTCTGCTGGTGGGGAAGCCACCAGAACACAATACCAGTGGAGGAGGGATTCCAGCATCAACACTGACTGTGTTGATTGGGGAATTGAGCAATTTTCTTTCCTTTAACTCGTGGTTGAAAAAAATAAAAATGCATAAGGTATGGCCTGCCTTAGAGTGACAGAAAAGAGCAGGAATGTTGGATTGGGGTCTAACGTGTCCTCTGACATTTGTGTTTAGACTGTATTTCTTTCGAACGTCTTAAAAGAGCAGCCTCCCGGAGGTGTCTTATGATAAGTGATTTGATTTCCCGGAGCTGATTATGTCATTTGAACATCTGCTCAGCTGTAAATAATTTTGATACTTGGCATTAGGTTTCCTCCTTATAAGTCCTCCTCGTGAGGAGTGGAGCTTGCTAAGGCCGCGTTCAGCAGGTGTGGACATGTAGGTCTGTTGGATGATGGTGCCTATAGAGACTGCGGCGTATACAGTCAATGTATGTTTGTGACTCATTGTCCTTTGAAGAATGGCTTGGGACCTTGTAGAATGAAAGGCTGCAATAAAACATCAACACAATACAATTAAAGCCAATGCACAAAACGATCAATTTGATATTAGCTTTATATCATGCTTCGTTGTCTTGTGTAATCTCTCTAATGTGCAGCCATGGCCAAAAGTTTTGAGAATGACACAAATATTAATTTTCACAAAGTCTGCTGCTTCAGTGATTTTAGATCTTTTTGTCAGATGTTACTATGGTATACTGAAGAATAATTACAAGCATTTCATAAGTGTCAAAGGCTTTTATTGACAATGACATGCCATTTATGCAATGAGTCATCATTGCAGTGGTGAACCTTCTTTTTCAAGACTTCTGCAATTGGCCCTGGCCTGGTGTCATTCTACTTCTGGACCACATCCTGACTGATGGTAGCCCATTCTTGTATTATAAATGCTTGGAGTTTTGTCAGAATTTGTGAGGTTTTTGCTCACCCGCCTCTTGAGGGTTGACTACAAGTTCGCAATGGGATTAAGGTCTGGGGAGTTTCCTGGCCATGGACCCAAAATGTCCATGTTTTGTTCCCCAAGCCACTTAGTTATCACTTTTGCCTTATGGTAAGGTGTTCCATCGTGCTGGAAAAGGCATTGTTCTTCACCAAACTGTTATTGGATGGTTGGGAGAAGTCGCTCTTGGAGGATGTTTTTGTCCCATTCTTTATTCATGGCTGGGTTCTTAGGCAACATTGTGAGTGAACCCCCCACTCCCTTGGCTGAGAAGCCACCCCACACATGAATGGTCTCAGGGTGCTTTACTGTTGGCATGACACAGGACTGATGGTAGCGCTCACCATTTCTTCTCCGGACAACGTTTTTTTCCGGATGCCCCAAACAATCGGAAAGGGGATTCATCAGAGAAAATGACTTTACCCCCAGTGCTCAGCAGTTCAGTCACTGTACCTTTTGCAGAATATCAGTCTGTCCCTGATGTTTTTCTCAGAGAGAAGTGGATTCTTTGCTGCTCTTCTTGGACATCAGGCCATCCTCCAAAAGTCTTCTCCTCACTGTGCGTGCCGATGCCCTCACACTGCCTGCTGTCATTCCTAAGCAAGCTCTGCACTGGTGGTGCCCCCATTCCCCAGCTGAATCAACTGCAGGAGACGGTCCTGGCGCTTGCTGGACTTTCTTGGGCACCCTGAAGCCTTCTTCACAAATGCAGCAGAAATGTTTTTTTTTATGGGATTAAGTTCATTTCATGGCAAAGAGGGACTTTGCAATTAATTGAAATTCATCTGAGCGCTCTTCATAACATTCTGGAGTATATGCAAATTGCATCAAAAAAACGGAAGCTGCAGACTTTTTGAAAATTAATATTTGTGTGATTCTGAAAATGTTTGGCCGTGGCTGTATAATACATTGTCCTTTTCCTCCATATCTCCAACTTCCTGCAATGAAAACAGGGAGGGATAGCTTTCATCTCCAAAATATTTCAGGCCAATTTCCATTATTGTGTAGCTATAGCACAGGTTCTACCATACAATAACACAATGAACTGTAATGAGAAAAATAAACCCCAGTACACCTTGGTAGTGCAGCACAATGCACCTATGTTGTTTGCATACTAAACTGGTCCATACGTGTGTTGTGGTGTGCTGCATCAGAAAAAAATGCTGCGTGTCTGCATCAGGGCTGGTGCAAGGATTTTTGACACCCTAGGCGAACCCTCATTTGGCTGCCCCCTTTGGCTCTGCCCTGACTGCCCCCCATTTGCCCTGTCCATGTATACGATGGAGATTTTTGCAGTGCCTCTCTACCTATTTCTTTAGCCGTGGTCCACAGGCCAGCACATGTGCCTCTGGACCCGGCCTAAAGTCAAATAATGGTGGCACCGTCTCGCTTTCTTATGCCAGCTGTGGTCCGCAGGTATATGGACAGGCTGGGGGTAGTATATGGACAGGCTGGGGGTAGTATATGGACAGACTAGGGTAGTATTTGGACAGGCTGGGGTAGTATATAGACAGGCTGGGGTAGTATATGGACAGGCTAGGGTAGTATATGGACAGGATAGGGTAGTTTATGGACAGGTTGGGGTAGTATATAGACAGGCTGGGGTAGTATATGGACAGGCTGGGGTAGTATATGGACAGGCTGGGGTAGTATATGGACAGGCTGGGGTAGTATATGGACAGGCTGGGGTAGTATATGGACAGGCTGGGGTAGTATATGGACAGGCTGGGGTAGTATATGGACAGGCTGAGGTAGTATATGGACAGGGGCTTGGCGCCCTGGGTGTCAGTGCGCCCTAGGCGGCCGTCTACTCCGCCTAGTGGTAGAGCCGGCCCTGGTCTGCATGTCCAGTTGCAATGGATCCTTCACTAAAAGACATATCCTGCCTCACTTGTGGTCGTAGTTCCATGTTTTCAGATGGGAAAAAAAAAACCAGATCAAAATACTTCATGGCCATAAAATGTTTTTATTGCATTTATAGACAGATGCAGAATTATCATTTTAGCAAAAAAAAAAAAAAAAAATCACTACTACTATTATAGAATTTTTTTGACCTATCAAAATTTGGGTACCCACAGCAACCACAATCTGGTATTTCTCCAGCATTAATAATGGAAATATTAATTTAAGGAGGACTGGCTCTTTAAGAGGCTTGTACTTTACTTACATTCCTGCTGCCTGTGCTGCTCCATTGCAGACAACTGGCCCCCTAAAGTGCTTTGGGAGTCCGAGACTTCTGGGAACGTCAATCTTTGTGGTCCCCCCGCAGCTCTTACTGGTTCCTTCTTCTGAACTCATGTGACTACCGTATCCTGCAGTAACATGAGGTCAAAGGGAGCAACCACTGAAAGCTGCGGGGGGACCATGGAGATTGGCACTCCAAAAAGTGTTTCCCAGCAGACCTTAGGAGCGATTCTCTGTACAGTAATGAAATAATGTTAAGCATCACAGGCAAAAGAAAAGGTAGGTAGGTATGTTATAGGTATGAATTGAAGAGGTATTGAATTAAAAAAATTGTAATGTGACAGGATCCCTTTGAATGTTAAGGAATTGTGTCAACAGCTTTTTGTCCAATTCAGAACTGCTTCTCTCCCTATACAAGTATGAGAATGCAAAAGCAGGTCAAATGCAGGTCAGAAGGAGGTCAACTTTGGAAGCCAACGGTCTACAGAACTCAAAGGCCTCATGTACACTGCTGCTGGTAAACGGACGTTTAGAGGCATTTGGGCGATTTTTTCAGCTGCCCCTGAACTCTCCTCTATGTTATCTTATCAGTACACTTACACAGGGTCGTTTAAGGTCGTTTCCAGGCAGTTGAGTTTAGAGTCTTTTTTGGAACGCAAAAAAATGGGTTCAGATGCCAGTTTAGAGGCATTTGAAATGCCAAACAGCTTGTAAACGCTCCTAAACGCGGTGATTCGCGTCTAAGAGCATTTTGTTTACAGGCGTTTCCATTTAAAAAAAAAATGTTTTTTTAAAAAAACGCTCCTAGACTCGAACGCAGCTAAACATTTCTAAATACAGCATGCAAAACGCATTAGACGCCGGTTTCTAGCTGTCAAGATAAAACGTTCAGGGGAGGTTGAAACAGCAACCGTGTAAATGGAGCCAAAGAAGTCACCTGTCCTTATCAGATGACTCAGTAGAATATTTAAAGGATTATTCCACCCTTTGAAAAAAAATAAAATAAATAATGCACTCTAGGGGCCCATTCACGACTTTGCTAGGCAATTGCAGCGCGACTTTCAGCGCGACTTCAGGCGACATACAATACGACATACCAGGCGACTTTGCCTGTGGCCAATCAGAGAAAGGAGGGAGGGGCTTGCCCCAAATAAAATTCTATTCTTTTCACTGTAAAGTCGCTTACATTAAGATGGGGATCCGACTTGGAGGCGACTTCCATTGACTTCTATGGGCACAAGTCGAATAGAAGTCACCTTGGAATCGCGCAGGAACCTTTTTTTGAAGTCGGAGCAACTCAGTAGCGTGCATTAAGACAGCTCCTATTCATTTGAATGGGATTTGACATGTCAAGTGACTTGGGGCGACTTGAAGCAACTCAAGTCGGAGCACAAGTCGCCCCTGTGTGAATGGGCCCACAATGATAAAAGAAAAGGCCTACAGATTGTAAACAGTATCAATACATAGTGGGTGGAATGCACAGGCGCCTACAGACTCTTCCACTAGCCCCCTGTTCATACTAAGGTTTTGATCTTTTGTTATGGGGATGGATGAAGTAATCATTGGACTACAAGTCTGGTGACATCACTGCACTTATACTCCATTGAGGTTTACAAGTTGATCTGCCGCAGTGGCAGATGGGACTTGTAGTCTTCCATTCACAGATCCCTGGGAATGGATCTGTAAATAGATGATGCAACACAGTCTCACCAAAATTGAAATAAAATAGAATGCTGCAGGGAGAGGACTCGGGTAAGTGGAAAGGTGGGGGGGAATTTAAGGTAAGGAGGAGGTGAGGAACGTGACCATGTTTTATTTTACACCCTAGGGTTCCTTCAGAGATTGTTAGGGGGTTCCCTGAGCTCTGGCTGAATGACCTCCTATTTGATGGTGCCTGCATTTTTTTTGGGGGCTAAAACCACCTGCCAAAGTGAGCGGCATTACATCAGTGGTCCTTTTAGCCAACTGTTAGGGGCATGCCAACCTACTGGTTCTCTTCATTCTTCCCACAACCTCCTGCTCTGTAGCTCCCTCATCTCCTCCTCCCATGCTCACCTCCAGGACTTTTCTCAAGACTATCTCCTAATCTGTTTGCTTTTAGACGATCCCTAAAAACCCTCCTCTTCAGAGAAGCCTATCCTACCCACACCTAACAACTGTATTTTAATTTTCTCCATCAGCTCATCCCCACAATTATTACCTTTTGTTTCACTTGACCCTCCCTTCTAGATTGTAAGCTCTAATGAGCAGGGCCCTCGGATTCCTCCTGTATTAAATGGTATTGTAACTGAGAAATTGAGAAAATTATAAAAAAAAGAGTACACATCAAATAAAATCTTAAAATATCCAAATAATCATGATTCAGTGACAAATCCTAAGGTGAAAGTCAAGAAAATGAAGAATTACAATATCTGTGCTCAAATAACAGTCTAACGTGCATGGTGACCGTGAATATGGACAATACAGGCAATAGGTGAATCGCCGCAGTGCTCCTCCACCATATGAGCAAAGTGGCTGCTTACCAGAGAGACTGGACTCTAAATTATAAGAGTCACAAGCACAGTGTAATGAGGTGTCCCTCACAATAAAGGTCCTTAGTTTATGTCTTCCTTTTGGGGGAAGATACTCTCTCATATGGAATAATGATCGATCAATCCAACATAGCATGGGTGGAAAATAGAGATATTCTCATAGTGCAGTGGTTCTCAACTCCGGTCCTCAGGACCCACCAACAGGCCAGATTTTAAGTATTACCTTGGGGAGATGCAGACTAGAATACTGCAATCACTGAGCAGCAAATTATATCACCTGTGATGTATTTCAGTTATCTTGCAAACCTGGCCTGTTAGTGGGTCCCGAGGACAGGAGTTGAGAACCACTGCCATAGTGTAACACTGTATATAAGATGTATTGAAGATAAAAATACACCAATTACTCACATTAGGAAAGTTGTAAACAGGCAAAAACAATCCCAGGAATCATTCTGACAGCCTCGTGGGGTCGGCGGGCGTGGTGACGTCACGAGCATGGACTCCGCCCTTCCTGTTTCGTCAGAGTTGATGTCATCGGGGGCCAACTGTACTGTCTAACCTAATGTTGTAAAGTGCTGTGCAAACTGTTGGCGCTATATAAATCCTGTATAATAATAATAAATTCTGACTACTGCCAATCAACGTAATAGACATTTTTCCCACTGACCTCCCACTGAATTGGTTTTAGCAGGGGTTCCACAAGATCTGAAAGTTATTTTAGGGGTTCCTCAGGGGTAAAAAGGTTAAGAATGGTTAAGTTAGACCAGGGGTGGGTTTATTGTCCTTCAGACTCTCTGCGGGCTGGAAAGTGGCCAGTATGAGTAGAAAATGCTTTGGCGTCATTTGGAGTATACAGTGCTTCATCATTGGTATTATTTAGTGGAATAGTGCAAATTGTTGGTATCAGGGGAAGGATTAGTGCCATATTATTGGTGTCAGAGGGAGGAATGGTGCTCCATTGTTGATGTCAGTCTGAGGAATAGTCCCTTGTATTAGGAGGAGGAATAGTGCAAATCAATTATATCAGAGGAAGGAATAGTGCCCCATCATTGGTGTCAGTGGAAGGAATGGTGCCCCATTGTTGATGCCCAAGGGCCGGATAAAGACAAACATAGGGCCACATATGACCCCCGTGCCGCAGTTTGGAGACCACTGAGTTTGACAAAGCGAGCTGTAAAGATTGCTTCTTCTGCTGTGCTGTATTGTTAGCTAGCTCATAGTTCTTTGGGAATCCTTTGCCACATATTAAATGTTAATTTATAAAACAATGATTGTATATACTGTATAATACAAAACCAATATAAAGCAAACTTTTACAAACACATACACCTTAATGTAACAGCAACAAAAAACTCATATAAACTTATTATCGTTTACTTTACCAACCCTGACAGAACTTTGCTGAACTTCTACAATTGTATTCTTAGAACACAGAGTCATCTCTGAACGGCTACAATATCCGCGGGTGGTAAAGTATTCCTGGTGTGGGTCTGTGAGTGAGGGAAGCCCAATCATTGTGCCAAAAATCCCACTGGGCTGAGTTACAAGGTTATAGGAATAAGGAGGATCCTGCTATGGAGTGATGAATGGTGCAGAGGAGAGAGTCCATGCCTCACCATCACCATGCGGATTGTGCACACATCTGAAAGCCATCCATCATTTCTAATGTATATACTCTTCTAAATCCTGGCTGATTAAATGTAACAAGAAAGCAAGAATGTGATTCTGCCATATGGAGTGATCACACTGACCCCATTTAGAAATCAATCACTTTTTTTTTGCTAGAGGCCTCATGTCTGGCTAACCGCATCGGTTGCCTCAGACAGGAAGTGCCCTAGTCAATGACCTTGTCTGTATGGAGCTTGAAGACTTCTTTTAAAGGGAAACAGGAGAGACAGCGCTAAATTCAGACCAAACAGCCTGCGTGCCTCAACCGAACGCAGAGAGTGCTAGAAGAATGATATCAGCCTATATGTGTTGTTCAGCTAGACTAGGAACGAGATGGAGGAAGACTTGATGTGCCCTTATATAGAAACATGCCCATAGTTAGTCAGTGACATTAAGGGGTTGATTTACTAAAGGCAAATAGAATGTGCACTTTGCAAAGTGCTGTTGCACTCTACAAGCATAGTTGCTCCAGAGCTTAGTAAATGAGGTAAAGTGAATACCCAATCACGTGCAAGGAAAATGAAAAAACAGCATTTTTGCTTGCACATGATTGGATGATGGCAGTCAGCAGAGCTTCTTTACCAAGCTCTGGAGCAACTGCAAAGTGCACAGTCTGTTTGCCTTTAGTAAATCGACCTGTAAATCTGTCCATTTAGGGGTGCTGACAACATGGGAACCCAGCATGCACTGATTGGACTAGAAATCAGCGTTGAGTGGAAGTTTGGATAGAGATGATTGGAGGACACTCATCTCCACTATAAAACAAAGCCATTGCCCCCAGCCTCCCTAAAACCTACCCGAGCCCCATCTCGTTCCAGCGACCCTCGGCCCTCCCGGGTCTCTCCCTCCATATTGGGGGAGACAGCAGTGGCAGCCGTTGGCTCCCACTACTGTCAATCACAGCCAGTAAGCCAATTAGGAGAAAGCACACAGAGCAGCAGCCCGGGATCAGGCTTGCCCGGGTGCCTCCATAACAATCCACTTGCTATGGGGGTCACTAGGCAGGAGGGAGGGTCCTGGAGCGCCGGCAGGCAACCCAAAAAGAGGAGGATCCGTGCTGCTGTGTACAAAACCACTGACCAGAGCAGGTAAGTATAACATGTTTGTTATTAAAAAACATCAGCAGAGAGTGGACTTCAGCCTGCTCTCTCCTGAAAACGGGTCACATGAGTTCAAAATGGATCCATAGGAGAAGTAGAGCCAAACGAGCTTTGGCTGGAATTCTCCTTTAAAGTAGAACTATGGGCAAAACTTTGTTTTAGCATTTTGGATAGACCAAGGGAGGATTATAACCCCTGTCGGGTTTTGTTTGCCATCTGTGTCCATTGGGGATATTTCCCTTTACTTCCTGTCCCATAGCCAAACATGAAGTGAGATGAAATTCCTGCAAATTAAGGGAATGCCTTGGGGGACCCCCAGCTCACCAGAACTTGTGCCCCCATTGGAAGATTTCCCCTCTATTACTATTCAGGGGACAACCCAAATTTTGGGATTTTCTTTTACTTTCACTTTTAATAATAATGTTAAACAGGGCAAATAGAGAGGGTGAATCACTTTAACAGGGGCACTGATAGGTGTTCTAATCCATCTCCACCCTATCCAATTCTAAAAAAAAATGTTTTGCCTTTATCTATAATTCAATAAAAAGTTATGCCCACTTTTGCATTACTTGCGGTACATCCCTCGTATAAACTTCTAAGAGGATGTCTTACACTGGGAGAACTATAGACCCAGCTTTACCTACCAACTATGGAGTGCACAGCATGCTGGGAGTTGTAGTTCCTTTTCTTCTAAAGAAGTGCATGTTGCCCTTACCTAGTATTAGCAAAGCACACCGTTTGACTAGTGGTTATATGAAAGCTGAATTTTTTGCATTCCTTATGGCAGAATTAAAAAAAATATATTGGACACCAATTCTGAGTGACATTTGCCCTGGTCACGTTCTGTGTTGTATTTCCACATTGAAATATTATTTATGAAGCCAAAATGAGTCATTGAAAATAATACACATGGTTCTCCGTGTTCCAAACTGTGCTTCAGAAATATCCTTAAATAGTTACACCAGACATTACTCAATAGAATTTCTTTTTCTAATTTTAGTGGTGTGGACACTTTGTAACTTTTTTTTTTGCTTTTTTTTTTTCTGATTTTCTGCTACAAAGTTTCAAATGCTGTGCTACCTTTATCTTCAGAGAAATGTAGATATCAGGCCTGCATTGGTCCATTCGTTGCTGCTGTATGTCTGGACCAGGCCTGTACCGGCCATCGGGACTACCGGGAGTTTCCTGGTGGATGATGGCTCAGTGGGCCGGTTAGTAACAGGTGAGCGGGGGGGACTCCCATACCCTGTCCACTAATAAACAAATCCCCCGCTGATCGCTGTGCAGCTGTTTAGAAAGAAATCTTCTCTATGCCCCTGTGTAGAGCGACAAACTATTTTTTCACTTTCGGTGGATTAAACAGCCGCAGCGCACTACATTGGAGCCACCGGGAGCGATGTGGTGGATTAATCCGCCTAAAGCAGAAAGTGAGGAAATAGTCCGCTCTCTGTCCCCCGGCCCCCCCTGAACACAGGGAGCCTGGAGAAGATTTCTTTCTAAACAGCTGCACAGCGGGAGATTCATTTATTGTTGGAAAGGGTATGGGAGTCCCCACCTGCTCACCTCGCCCCCAGGCTCCCAGCCCCAGAGGAACCATCTGCAGCAGCCGGGACCTAGGTAGAAGAACTGCCCAGACCAGGTACTGGAGGGGAAGTGGGGACTAACCTTGATGGGCACTGATCAGGCTGCATTAATGTGCACGGATCAGGATGCGTTAATGGGCACTGGTGCAGCTGCATTAATGGGCACTGATCAGGCCACGTTAATGGGCACTGATCAGGCTGCATTAATGGGCACTGGTGTGGTTGATCTGATGGACACTGGTGTGGCTGCATTAATGGGCACTTGTGTGGCTGCATTAATGGGTACTGGTGTGGCTGCATTAATGGGCATTGATCAGGCTGCATTAATGGGCACTGATCTGGCTGTGTTAATGGGCACTGGTGTGACTGCACTGGTGAGGCTGCATTAATGGGCACTGGGGAGGCTGCATTAATGGGCACTGGTGTAGCTGCATTAATGGGCACTGGTGTGGCTATACCCAATAGTGGAATTTACTTCTTTTTTTTTTTTGCGCAATTCCGTATAGTTTATATACTGTTTTTGTGCATGTTTGCAAAATTAAGATGGGTCAGTCTGGATGAAGTCCAGGGCCAGATTTTTGTCCCAGACCAGCCCTGATGGGCACTAATCAGGCTTCATTAATGGGCACTGATGAGGCTGCTTTAATGGGCACTGGTGCAGCTGCATTAATAGGCACTGATCAGGCTGTGTTAATGGGCACTGATCGGGTTGCATTAATGGGCACTGATCAGGCTGCATTAATGGGCACTGGTGTGGCTGGACTGATGGGCACTGGTGTAGCTGCATTAATGGGCACTGGTGTGGCTGCATTAATGGGCACTGGTTTGGTTGGAACCCTTTAACTAACTTACTGGTCTCAGGGAACCTCTGCTAAAAATGACCATTTCTACAACTCATGATACATTCGTGTGATGGTCAGTGGGAAGAATTCTCCTTACCCAGATAACAAGGATAACTTGCCACACATTTGTGGCATTGGATTGTAAGTCTGGTAACTTGCTGCACATTTTCACTTTCAAGTTGTACACTTGCAGAGCACTTGAAGCACAAGTTCTAGTTGACACTTTTCCAATTTGTAGCAAATCTGTGTGGCAAGTCTGTAGCAACAGCAAAGTCGCAGTGGTGAGTCTACAGCAAGAGCTCTTCAAGTCACAGTGACCCCTGTGGTGGGATGACTATTGTGCAACATAACTGAACCAGAACTTGCAGCAGACTTGCAGAATGTTTGCAAAGAAAGTTGATCTGGAGTCATGCAATGCGCACTTACTGCAATTATGCAACAGTCTTGTGAAGCCTGGCAAGTCTAGCAATAGCTTAGCAAGTCATTTTCAAACTTACAGCACAACTGCTTGCTATCTGGGTTACACTTGTGGTCATTGGGAAGAATTACCCTCACAGATAGCTAAAAATATCAGTGGTGTCAGTGGGAACTTATCTGAGGGGCAGAAATTGCTCATTGCTCAAGGAACCCCTAGCAAACTCTGTAGGTTCGTTGGGGTTCCATGGAATCCTGGGTGAGAAACCCTGTATTAGATCCACAACAAAACCAATGTATGAGACCCCCCTCCTGTTCCTTCTGTGTAGGATCTGCTATCCAGAATCTCACCGACCCTATACTGGGTGTACCTGGAGGCTGTACCAGTAGTTAGGCAAATAATGTTCCTCACTTCAAAGGTCCTCTGTTCTTAGTAATATCCACATTTGGATATGGCAGATGGATATCTATTTGCATTAACTTTGTTTCCCCTTTTAGCATTTCTGCACTTTAATAATTATATTTAAAAAAAAAACAGAATACCCTAAGGAGGAAGGACGCACGTGTTGTTCATTTGTGTCTGTTTTTTATTTGATATGGTGGCTTCTATCAAAGTGTTTCCTTGCAGCTAGACAGGAATCATTTCAATTGTGGTTTCTCTAATAAATTCACTGTATTCTCCAAAGAGACAGATGTGGAAAAAAGAGATGTATGTACTGCTTAAATCAAACCTTACGTGCAGAAATGAGATTCTAGCAGAATCATGTGCATTGCTCCTTCAGCTGGGTTAAAGTGAAATGTGTAAAATACATGACCTATGTGTTGGTGATAGGTTGCCAACATGCAGAGTATCAGCCGAGGTTGCCATGTTGCTGACTGCACCCGGAAAAGTTTTTAGTCTGGATAGACAACCAGAGTTCCTTGATTTCCGGTTATGCATGCACTTCTTGGCCTTCTGGCTAAGATCAAGGGTAGTAGTAGGCGTGCTCCGACATCATTCTTGCCTTTTGGCTGGGTTGGCTGACTGTATAGTATCCCTGCTGGTATGATGGGTGTCCTGAGGGCCCTTTTCATTTGAAATAAACCAAATTAAGTGACCACTGGGTAAGGTGGGCATTGGGAGTATTTCCATGGGATGGTGGATTCCGAAGGGCCCAGTGCCTCCTGGTTCGAACTGTGTTACCTTGTCTGGCTGAGGGCTGGGAAGACAGAGGGCCCACAGTGTCAAACTCCCCCTGGGAGTGGCACCCTGAGGTGCCAGAGTAACATTATGGATTTGGGAAACAGCACATTGGCCACAGCACCAAATGCATTTCTGTGCACTATGCCTCATGGGTTAGCACTTTTGGCCGAGACCAGGGCAGTTTTTGTTACCAGCTGCATAAAAAAGTGGCAACCTCCCCAAGCTATAACTACCTTTGCAGTATGCTGCACGTGGAAGTTTTTTTTGCACACCACACCACGGGCTTGAAGAAAAAAAATTGCACACTACTTGCAATGGTGCTATTCAGTGCCATTCTGAATGGCATCCAAACACCCCACCAGGTGAGGTGCGCTATCAAGAAAAGGTGCGTGCCAACCCATTCATTTTTATTGGGCAGCCTAAGGCAGTGCACATAGACATGTGAAAAAACGTGCGTGGTTTAATACAGTGTACCTGAGCGGTTAGTCTTGGGTCCCTTTCACATGGACAACATCCAGTCCAATTAGCAGGAGATTTGTGATCAGATTCCCTGTTGAATCGAAGCAGAAGGGAATGGAGGTCACTTTTTTAACATCCGTGTCCATTTAGTTTTTTGTTGCTTTTAAAAAATGGACCCATCACATGTGTCAAACACAAGGCCTGCGGGCCAAATCCAACCCACCAGGTCCTTTCGTGTGGCCCTCTCACCCAGGACTTTTCTTCAGCTGGAACGTGATGGTTCTGCCACCTCCAGCTCGCGCCCACCCCTCCCCACTCACCAGTGACTTATGTGTTTACAAGGACAGCTTTGCTCTCGGCTCTCACAGATCCCTGCTTACCCTGCGCTAGCAACAGGGACAAAGGAGATGCAAAAGGGGAGTGAGCTTTGGACTGGGGGTGCAGAGGTGAGCTGCGGAGAGTGGGTGCGGAGGTGAGCTTCAGACTGGGGGGAGCAGAGGTCGGCTGCAGACAGTGGGTGCAGAGGTGAGCTTTGGACTGGGGGTGCAGAGGTGATCTGTAGACAGTGGTTGCAGAGGTGAGCTGTGGACAGTGGGTGCAGAGGTGAGCTTCGGATTGGGGGTGAAGAGGTGAGCTGCAGACAGTGGGTGCAGAGGTGAGCTTCAGACTAGGGATGCAGAGGTGAGCCACAGATAGTGGGTGCAGAGGTGAGCTTCAGACTGGGGGTGCAGAGGTGATCTGTAGACAGTGGTTGCAGAGGTGAGCTGTGGATAGTGGGTGCAGAGGTGAGCTTCAGATTGGGGGTGCAGTGGTGAGCTGCAGACAGTGGGTGCAGAGGTGAGCTTCGGACTGGGAGTGCAGAGGTGAGCCACAGATAGTGGGTGCAGAGGTGAGCTTCAGACTGGGGGTGCAGAGGTGATCTGTAGACAGTGGTTGCAGAGGTGAGCTGTGGACAGTGGGTGCAGAGGTGAGCTTCGGATTGGGTGTGCAGAGGTGAGCTGCAGACAGTGGGTGCAGAGGTGAGCTGCAGACAGTGGGTGCAGAGCTGAGCTTTGGACGGGGGGTGCAGAGGTGAGCTGTGGACAGTGGGTGCAGAGGTGAGCTGTGGACAGTGGGTGCAGAGGTGAGCTTCAAATGGGGGGTGCAGAGGTGAACTGTGGACAGTGGTTGCAGAGGTGAGCTTCGGCCTGGGGTTGCAGAGGTGAATTTCAGACTGGGAATTTAGTGCTGAGCTGTGGAAGGGGGGTGTAGAGGTGAGCTGCGAACGGGAAATGTAGAGATGAGCTGTGGATGGGGAGGCAGGGGTGAGCTGTGGATGGTAGGGTGCAGAGGTGAGCTCTGGAGTTCAGAAGTCAGCTTTGTGAGCCTTAGGGGGTGCAGAGGTGAGTTGTGGACAGTGGGGGTGTTGCTTGTTTGGGGGGGGGGGAGCTTTCACTGGGGAAAAAATGTATAAAGTAGGAAGAGACAACATAACATGCAGGCCTCATTGGTCAAGGGAATGTAACACAGTCTAACAATTTTTTAGCAGGGGAATTTAAGGGAGGAGTTCTGTACTGGACGGAGAGGGGTTTGAGGAAGATTTTGAAGGAGGTCATTTTTGGTTGTAAACTGGTCTGTTTTGAGATATTAACTCCTGAACCCTGTGCTTAGTGCACTCCTGAACCCTGCACTCTGTGCGTAGCGCACTTCTTAACCCTGCATTTTATGCGTTATGCAATCCTGGTTTTATTTAACAATGCCCTTTACGATGCTCCTACCCTATGATGCAGCACGCATGATGCACTACATCGCTACTGTCCCCCATGGTGTGTGTGTTGGGGGGCTGAGGGTGTTGCACCTATTCTCTGACAAAAAAAGCCATGCTTGTGAATAATAAGATATTTTATTTATCGGTGCCCGGAAACAAAGTGAAATACTGGTTTGACGTAATAGTGGGAGACCTCCTAACCAATACCAATTCCAGTCACCATCTTTGTTTAATAGCTGTCCCCTTTTTTCCTGTTTATGTGGAATGATTTTCTCATTTATCTCCGGAAGGAGCAGTTCTTGAAAATGTCCGCACTGTAAACACAGAGCCTTGGAGGACACTGATAAGAGGAGAGGCTTTTCCTGACAGGAAGTAGATGACCGGGTGGATGGAATGCACTATTCTCAGTGAAGGCCGATGACATTTGCATAAACAAATATCCTCCAGTCCTCTCAATGGAAATGTCAGATGCTCACACAAGTCCATTACACCCTGTGCGTCACAATGAGCCATCTTTAAAGCCCTGTTCACATTTCTCCATTTCTGCTGTCATATATTTTGTAGGCGCTCAATATTGCGCATTTCAGTGCGTTTTCAAGCGTTTTGCATTTTTGTTGTTAACTAATGTGGATGCTTGTCCTGACCAGTGCTTCCCAGTTTTTAGTGTATGGAGGTGTAGCCAGGGTCCGCCTTAGGGATGGCTGGTTGCTGTGGTCCACCTGCTCACACTGCCCTCAGTCACATCCATACCACTTTCAGAATCACAGAACAGGCTGGTACTTTGTTTGTTTTTTTATTAGGGGAATTGAACTTGGATGGGAGTTGGGATGTTGTGGGATGCCCAAAGAATTAGTTTAATTTACAGGGGTCCTCTATATACACCTCCGTATATACATTCCTCCTTCTCCACTGCAGCACATAACTTGCTGCACGGTTACTCCTTGATCCTCTCACCTGCACTTCTCTTATTTCTCCAGATGAGGCCTAGAAGGAAATTTACTAGGCCTCCGGCGTTTCTTCAGCCTAGCTAGCACATGGTGAGGCCTGCTATAGTGTGAGCAGGACCTCCGTACCACCCATTACAGGTAGGCACAGCTGGCCCCAAAGTGTAGAATAAAAGTTACTACAGTGCTAGCCGGCTTGATAGACTACTACTCCCAGCCTGTCCTCTTCCTCCAGGCCCTGCCAGCCACTTATGCTGCGACAGCTTTTACCACTACCACAAGAGCACCACAGTCCCTCTCTGACTTCTGCATCCTTTCAGATTGTTTCTCACCCCCAATCTGCTCCGGCATGCCTCAACAGCTTTCCAGGGTGTGTGCCATTCACGATGACCGATGGACTCCTTGCTGAGCTTCTCCAGTAGCACTGTCTGTTGCTCTCCTGCTCCCTTGGTCAGGATTCCTCTCGGGTTTGTATGAGGAACCCCTTCCAGTCCTTGAGCTCCCTGGCCTCAAGGTCACACCCCCCCCCCCAGACAGGGGGCTCGCTGGGGGCCTCAACAACTCCAGCTCTTCCACCCGAACTCTCTCCTCCCAGTCTTGGCTAACCCTGGGTATTTAAGGAGGCCTACCCCCTGCCAATCCATATTGGGGATTGGTCGGGGCTCCTTGGAATACCCCAGATGGCTACACCTCCCTCCTAACTCTTTGTCCAGAACATTCTACCAGCTTCTGGAAAGAAGTGGGAGGTCCCGGTGACCTCATCTGTGAATCACCCAGTCCTACCTGAACCACTCCCAGCCCAGAAACAAAAACAATCAGGCCTACACTCAGTCAGGCCTGACTAAATTTTCCTCAACTCATCAAAAAAACCTCACTAGCTCCTACCTAAGTGTAGGGGGGGGGGGGGTGCTACAGAGGATTTGACACTGCCACAGCAATTGTCATGGTCTTCATTGTGGCTGATGCATGGCAAGTATCCCGGGAAGGTGCTTGTAAGCATGGGGTGATGTGCTGCCATGTGCTCACCCACAGCATGTTGAAAATACATCAAAGAATGTATGAAGCTGCATTTTCATGTACTTCCAAGACTTTCAACAGGCCAGGAAAATCAGGTAAATGCATGTAAAATTGGATATGCCTCATTTCTTACAATGCAGAGTGCAGATTTGAACAGCCTAGATGAACGCAATGTATGTAAAAAGCGTACATACATAAAAAATGCACAGGTGTGAACCAGGCCCAAGAATATGCCCAAAACTTTTATTCCTAGTTTTAGGTAAAGTGAGGAGCCCTAGAAAGGGAGCAATGGGATCATTGGTTGTCATCAGTGTCCCCATTGGATGATTTATTCTCTATTCCTGTTCTAATGACAACCTAAAATTTGGGGATTTTCTTTCACTGATAACAACAGAAAATACAAATATGGTAAATCTTCCTAACGTGGGCATAGACGGAAATAAAACCTGACAGAGGTTCTAATCCCTCTCCACTCTCTCCAAAAAAAAAAAAAAAGTTTTGCCATTAGTTGCATGGTCTGCCATAGGTTTGACATGCTGCTAATCTATTGTACTGGGAGATTTATCAGTGTGCAGGCAATGCTTAGATCATCAGCATAATACATGTAATGATCTGGCCAATTGATTCTTCACGGAATCGTAAAACATGAATCAATTAATTATTGAAAAGACACTTGGGCTAAAGTTAGGTGTGCGGGGCATTAAAAACTCAAGGTTGAGCTGCATGTTTAACCCCCCACCACCACCTGCATAAGGCCTCATGCACACTGGACGTTATAAAAATGTCAGTAGCAAGTTTTTCTGTGTTTTGCAGCCTTTTTGCATTAGCAATTTGCAGTATTTGTGTTTTTTAGCATTTTTTATCAAAACTATATTCCCACAAAAGCTTGAGGCTCAAAAACGCTCATAAATGCCGGACACCCGCATTTTACCACGTTTTTTTAGCATTCAAGCATTTCAACAGCTGAAAAACACCTCTTCAAAGGCAGTAGTTCTGGGGGATTTTCCAGCCTGAAAACACCACTACCAAATAAACGCTGATAAAAGTGTACATGTAGACATAGGATAACATGAGGAGGAGTTTACTGGCTGTAGAAAAAAAACGCCTGATGCCAAAAACAGCCGCTGTAAAAACGCCCAGTGTGCATGAGGTCTTAGGCTCGGTTCACACCGCCCTGACCTGAAAGTCACGCAACTTTGCCAGGCGACTTCGCTGCGACTTTGAAGCAACTTCAGGGAGTGCCGGTGTAATCTTCCTGTAATGTCGGATCCAAATCACATCTATATAGATGAGGATCCGACTTGGGGGAGACTTCCATCAAAGTCTATGGGCACAGGTTGGATTGAAGTAGTACAGGAACCCTTTCTAAAGTCGGAGCGACTTCAGTGGTGCTAATTAAGACAACTCTCATTGACTAACATGGGATTTCACATGTCACATGACTTGTCAGATCCCAAGTTGCGTCAGTGTGTACCGAGCCTTAAAGCGGAGTTCCACCCACAAAAACATCTTTACATATTTCAAGTCCTGTAATCTATATGAATCACATTTGCTGAAAAAAATAAGTTATACTCACCCTAAGTGCCCTGTTGCTATGTGGTCCCTGTAATCTTCCCTCTTCCTGGTCTACGGCGCTCTGCATCACTTCCTGCCTCGTCTGGGCTCCTGGGAGATGTGAGTCATTATTTCCCAGGAGTCAGTGGGCATCCATGAGCTGTAAAATCGCGTTATTTCCCTACGGTCACCGCCCTTTGTGATGGCAACGAGATAAACTATCAGGGCTATGCCCGGCGATTCACTGCGCATGTGCGAGATCTGGAGGTGCACTCTGGTTCCCCAGCATGCACCGTATCCAGGAAGAAGGTGCGAGTGGGCTTCAGATGCCCACAATCAAAATGGGAAAGCACAGGGACACAAACTTCAGCAAAGTAAGTCACAACAACCAATAGATACTAATCTGAATTAAATATAGAAATATCTTTATTGATCTTATCTATATAAGTTGAGGGGATGCAAGAAGAAAAAAAATATGTGTGCGGAACTCCGCTTTAAGCTGCAATGGAAGTGGCTGGGGGTGTTTACATGTTGTGGTCATGATGCTTTGCGCCTTCAGCTAAAACTAGCAGGCTTGCCAAGCGAATAGGGAAGCACTTCAAACTCCCCACAACCACATGCAATGCAAATCATTTGTGGGGTATTTAGCAAAAATGTGGACAGGGAGGAGGCATCACATCACCTCTTCACTTCCTGTCACTCACCTCTGAACGCCGAATGCTCTTCAGAGGAGTGGCGGGTTTAGATGCAGGGATAAATATAGCCATATTGTGCCATCGATGGAATTTGAGCAAAACAGATCGATTTCATGGAAATTATTGGGATCGGTCTGGGCGAAAAATTAGATCGTAGGAGAGTATATAGAACAAATGTTAACACTCCAATCACAGATCCCATTCTGCATGCTTTACAAATGTGCGCAAAATTGCACAGTTTTTGCATGTTTACAATATGCGCTAAAAACATGGGTTGCGTTTACGGTGCCATTCATTGTTAATGACACCCCAAACGCGGCAAGAAAACATGCATTTTGACCCATGGGAAAATGCACAATAAATGTGTCTAAACATGTGGTTAAAGCGTAACTCCACTTTTGTTGAGAAAAAAACATTCCCCC
>BLSH010023537.1:60283-95182 GCA_018402905.1 Glandirana rugosa
GTGGGAACAGTTTGGTGATGGCCCCTTCCTGTTCCAACATGACTGCCTACCAGTGTACAAAGCAAGGTCCATAAGAAAATGGGCAACACACCAAGCGCACACACCAAAAGGGTGGCAAAAGATCTGCCCCCTCCTCCTGCCGTGGTTGCCAGGAAGTGTATATTTGTTTCATCATGTAAAAGTACTGTCCCATCTATATTACACAACCACACAGTATTGACCCTCCTTGGGGTGTCCGGACATCAGCGACCCTATTTGTGGGAACTTCCATGGGGGAACCAAGCCCCCTATTTGGTTCGGTCATCCAGGCAAGACCAATGACTCCTTCTTTTATAATCTACATGGCCACTCTATACTTTGATCAGCTTGGGGAATACTATTGAACAGATGCATCTTCTGTAAAATACCCCTGAAGAAAGGCGTTGACCTGAAACGCGTCTGATTTATTGGAGACAACAAATCACTAGATACGTGTATTCATGCATATGATGTTTGTATGCAACGCTGTGCATTTTAAAATGGTTTTTGTTTTTCTCATACTCTTGGAATCTTTTTATATGTAATAAAATAAATGAAAAAAAAATTAAACCATTTTTGGTGTATTGGTTGCCCTTCCAAGTCCCATGCTTTCGAGTTTATTGTCTATATTTTGTCTCTTTGACACCGTTTGCTGAAAATCTGGCTGCCATGGAAGTGAAGAGCAAGCGAGGTGCGAGGTCCCTTCGTTCTCTTGTCAGAATAGCAGTCCTGGGTACAATGAAAGCGTTATCAAACCCACAACAGTAAAATCAGACTGTATATGCAGTAAAGCATGCTTGTTATACTCACTGTGGAACCTAAGGGGTTCTGCATTGTATAAAAAGACTGTTTGATCTTGTCTTCTCTGATCCTCTCCTTCTTCCACTGTCCCCAATCCATCTCCTGATAGAACAGAGCCTTGGGGGCACTCTGCACATGCTCAGTTTGGTGTGTATTGCTAGAGAGTTTTTTCTTTTCTTAGGAGGGTGCATGTGATTAGCACAGGGCCAATCTGCACTGTCCAGACAAAGGATCAGGGGTCCTGCAGCCTCATAGGACACTCAGAGTAGAATGAATGCTCCTCCTACAAGCTTTAACTAGACACTGATAGAAGTCACAAGACTGCTATATACTGCTGATGAGAAAAGATATTTAGCAGTTTATATTTATGAAATAATTGCATTCCCATGTTCTGTGTACTGTGGGAGAACAGGTATAGTGAATGCAGGCTCCTGGGTTTAGTGACACTTTAAGTGTACAGAATCGGATCTACCCTACAAATGCACTTCTAATCTGAAGTAACTGGGCACATAATATTTGGTTCTGTACTGCGCTGCCTCCCTTAATTTACACATTAGTCATGAAGAAGGTTTTAGGTGGGTGTAACAAAATTGATGGCTGGGGAAGTCATCAGAGTCAAGTATTTTCGGGAGTTTCTGAAATATTCAGTTTCAAAATTCTAAGTTTAGAACATAGTCTAATCCTTTTTCCTTTAAGTATAAAAGTTTAAGAATTTTTTATTTTTTTATGGCGGTTTGTACTGAACGGGAAATATTTTTTGTGTGCTGCTAAGTCCTTCCTTCTTCGCGGGTCCCTGTCTTCTGAACGTATAAAGGCCAGCCGTTTGATCATTTTATGCAAACCCTGAGCCTATAAAATGATTTGAAGCTGATGGGTTTAATAACATAGGACATAATACTAGTGGTTCGGAGTTCATTACAGTCAGTCTGTCGTTTGTCAGAAGCCACCTTGTACATACTGATTGGACTTCAAAGTCAATTCTGATTGGGTTTTACAAGGTGCTACACTACATAAAGTGGGGATGGGGGACTAACAGCAAATTGGGCTCTCTGTTTTTGTGGAAGGTTGTTTATAGATCTCAATAGCTTAAGTTGAAACTTTCTATTTTCTATGAAAATGAAAAGATCAAATTTACTGTTAGTCCCCCACCTCCAAACTGAAATGAAATGAAATGAAAAAAAAAAAAATACATTACAAAAAAAAGTTAAAAGACATGGGCAGCACAGTGGTGTAGTGGATAGCACTTTCACCTAGCAGCAAAAGGGTCGCTGGTTCGAATCCCAACCACGACTCTGCCTGCCAGGAGCTTCCATGTTCTTCCCATGCCTGCGTGGGTTTCCTCCCACACTCCAAAGACATGCTGGTAGGTAAATTAGATCCTGTCTAAATTGGCCCTAGTATATGTATGAATGGGAGTTAGAGACCTTAGATTGTAAGCTCCTTGAGGGTAGGGACTGATGTGAATGTACAATATATATGTAAAGCCCTGCATAAATTGATGGCGCTATATAAGCACCTGAAATAAATAAATAAATGTATGTTTTTTTTTTGTTTTTTTTTTAGATTCATACTTATCTAGGTGGATGCAGCATCAGTCAGATGTTGCATCTCTGCCCCGGCACCTCTAACACTGAGAACTGAGTGATCAAACACCGCTGATCACTCCGTTCTCACAGCTCCCTGAGCAGAGATCTGGTGACTGTCATTCAGCAGCTCTCTGGTCTACCCCCCATGCTCACTGGAGCGCTGGGCTGTGGAGGGGGATGGGAGCGACAGGCTCAGGTTCTCGGCACACGGTGCCGGTCCAAGCATGTGGGCGGATCCTGACTCCATTGTTGCGATCTTGCCCGAGCCTGGACTGGCTCTGTGACATCAGCTGACAGCGGGCTTCACCCCACTGTTTGCTGAAAATGGGTGAGCGGGCATACACATATATATAAACATTGTTAGATTTCTGCGGATCCCCCTTACATCAGGGTCCCCAGAGAGCCCCCCCATTTACATCTGGGTCCTCAGAGAGTCCCTTCCTTACAGCAGGGTCTCCAGAGAGGCCCTTCTTTACATCAGGGTCCACAGAGAGCCTCTTCCTTACATCAGGGTCTCCAGAGAGCCCCATCCTTACATCAGGGTCCCCAGAGAGCCCCTTCCTTACATCAGGGTCTCCAGAGAGCCCCTTCTTTACATCAGGGTCCACAGAGAGCCTCTTCCTTACATCAGGGTCTCCAGAGAGCCCCTTCTTTACATCAGGGTCCACAGAGAGCCTCTTCCTTACATCAGGGTCCACAGAGAGCCCCACCTTACATCAGGGTCCCCAGAGAACCCCCCTACACATCAGGGTCCCCAGAGAACCTCCCCATATACCAGGGTCCCCAGAGTTCCTCTCCATACATCAGGGTACCCAGAGAGCCTCCCCATACATCAGGTGGAGGCGAGGGCTGAGCCAGAGCCAGTGCTACCACGACTCAGTCTGCCCCTGCCTCCTGCATTCCGGACTGAGACATACCTGCAAATTGCAGAACTGCACCCACCCGGTAGGAGACTCGGGGCTATAGGCCCCAGACTCTGGGCTGTAGCCCCAATAGCCACAGGAGAAGTACAGCCAAAGGAGCTTTTGCTGTAGTTCTCCTTTAAAAAATACCTTGTGCCCGGCTCCTAATGCTTCTGGGAGACATGGATGACGTTATTGTATCTCCTGGGAAAGCTGGGAGCTTGAAATCCCACTAGAGCAGGGATATGCAATTAGTGGACCTCCAGATGTTGCAGAACTACAAGTCCCATGAGGCATAGCAAGACTCTTGACAGCCACAAGCATGACACCCAGAGGCAGAGGCATGATGGGACTTATAGTTTTGCAACAGCTGGAGGTCCGCTAATTGCATATCCCTGCACTAGAGTAAGTAGTCCTGCAATGGGCTGGAGTGAATTCTTACGGGATTTCAAAACCCCATCTTTCTAATGAGAAACAGTGACCTCACACAATTTTTTTTTTTTTTTTATGGTGACAGGCTTACTTTAAGACCCCTTTCACACTGAGGCGCTTTTCAGACATTTTCATGCAAAAAAAAAGAGCCTGAAAAGTTCACTAATACCTATTTCCATTGAGATCAATTAAGGCTTTCACACTGGGCAGTGCGCTGGCTGGGTGGTGAAAAAACGCCCCTCTCCATTGAAATGAATGGAAAGCTCTTCAAAAGCACCTGAAAAGCTCTTCAAAAGCACTCAGTGTTTTACTGGCAGTTTAGAAGTGCCTTAGTGTGAAAGCGGCATTAACTAAGTATTTAGCTTGGGCGTGTGAGCACTTAGCCGTTATGTGGACTTCTTTTTTTAAAGGATGGGTCACTTTTACAGCAAAGAGAGAGTCTTTAAAACTTGAAAAAGAGCCTATAGCCTAATGGTAGTGATGTATTCCACCCTGTAGGAACCAATCCGATTCTGGCAGTATTTTGTCCAATCAGGGAATGATAACTTCTGATTGGTTGCTATTCTCCATCTTCCTCTTTGTGTTTAACTAGTAACTAAAGGCATTAACATTTAACCACGGAGAAAGAAAAGCATTGGAGAAAGTAGACTGTGGGTTAGCGGCAATTAACTAAAATATGCAGAAGGAGAGCAGCCAAATACTGGTGCAATCAGGAAACGTCTGTATTGTCAGCAGCAAGATTCGGCTCTGCTACGGAAACAGAGAGAGGATATCCTATAATCCAAAGGATGGCAACTCCCTTTTATTTTTACTTTTCTAAATACATCTAAAGATTTTTTATTATACACATATTTGTTCAATCATGTTCAAAGTAAAATGGTCAAAAACCCAGACAATTCCAGTTGAGCATATGATGGAGTAAAAAAAAAACACCTATAGATGGAGAGATACAAGCAGCTGTAGTTATATGCAAATCTTCTTTATTATGTAGGGCTTTACCCTTCCCCTCTTACACTAAAAACCTATCTGTTGCTCCTCTAATACAGCCATCTTCAGCTAGGGTTCCTCCAGAGGTTGCTAGGGGTTTCTTGGGCTGTGGCTGATTGACCTCCCACCTTATGATGCCCGCATAGTTGCAGGACCAACACCACTTGGCAAAACCGGCATGCCACCAATGATCTCTTTAGCTGTAGGGTGGCATTCCGACTTCCACCGGTTTTACTCTTCCTACTGACTACCAATGAATAAGGCATTTTCCCATTGCTCCCAGATTAATTAATTTTAGTAAGAATTTCCTGAGACCTGAAAATTATTTTGAGGGTTCTTCTGGGGTAAAAAATGTTGAGAAAAGCTGCTTGGATATGAGGAACTTGTTGAATAATTAGTAGGCTGGGGAGATCGAAGGGATTGGGGCAAAGTGGTGCTTTTTTACAAGAATGATCTGATATTACTAGATCTACAGGTTATAATATATGGTGTAACAGGTGATAAACCAAGGCACCACATCTAAGAATGTACAAGAATCTTTATAAAGAAGCAAGAGCGCTATTGGAGAGCCGGTCAGCAGACCTCTTTCAGTCATGCCTCTTCGACAGGCTTCAGCAGCCCGTTCGGCCAGTTTCTGTCAGATTGGCTGCAGTACATATGGGCCAAACATGCCGCCCAACATTCTGCCAATTTGTAATAGGCTTTAGGCCCCTTTCACATGGGGCAGACTGTTTTGATTAGCAGGGGTCTGTCGTCTGATCCCCTGCAGATCAGTGTATAGCGGGCGGATGATAGAGTGGACACGGGCAGAGCCTGCTCTGCTCTATGGGCGTCCCGGAGTAAACTGAGTCCGCTGTCCATTTACACCCAACTGCCCTCCTATCCAATACGCCTAGACCACCTGTGTCAAACACAAGGCCTGCAGACCGAATGCGGCCCCCAGGCCGTTTCATGTGGCCCTCGCACCTCTCCTGCAGCTGTGGCACTCCCCTCGTCTCCACCCCCACCTTGTCTCAACATTCAACAACAGAGGGGAGGACAGAACTCCTCCTGCAGATCCAGTGCATCTTTGTGCAGCCACGGTGAGGCTCGTCTCTCCCCCCACTGTCTCAGCAGTTGGCAACAGAGAGAAGGACTGAACTCCTCCTACAGATCCTGTACCTCTCTCTGCAACTGCGTTACCTCCCCATCTATGCTCCCCCCTCAGTCTTGCTATTCAGCGGTCTCCAGCAGCTAACTCCAGCCTTCCTCTGGTCCTCCGCCAAACCCTGCATTTTCTGTTTCCCAGCTCCGCCCCCAGCTTCCTGGCAGCAGCACATGGTAAGGGGGTGCATTGTGATGTAAGGGAGGATGGGGGGCTCTTGACTTCTGATGGTGGTTATCTCTTGACAGCTGATGTAAGGGGGGAGGTGTGCTCTAAACATTTAGTCTTACAGATACATACGGCCCTTTGAGGGCAACCATAATCTTGTTGCAGCCCGCAATGAAATTGAGTTTAACACCCCTGGCCTAGATGGACAGGGACGGACTCCCTTCCGTTTTTTTAGCAGACCGGATCGGATTGGAGGTAGGCGTGTGTAATAGGACACAAGTCCGTTTACACTCATCATTCCATGGAGGTGTTTGATTAGGTCCGCCTAAAAAACTGACAGGCGGACCTGATCAGAATGGTCCTGTGATAGGAGCCTTAGACATAACAGATCACAGATGAGTATATGGCAATAAGAAACGTTTTAAAAGCTTACCACCCAACTTATAGTCTTCCATCTTGGTATATAGTGCATAGGCATAGTATCTTTAGTATGTAATTTCTGCAAAAAAAATAAAACATGGGTAGTTCTTCCTTTTCCAGCCTTTTTTTTAGAGTCAGTCCAGTCAAACGTTATTTTTTTTAGTTATGGATAGAGTAAGGTAGGGTTACACCTTATGCCAGGTTATTATTTGCCCACTGGGGAGATTTCCCTTTACTTCTTTTCCCGGAGACACAACAGGAAATAAAAGGAGAGTTCCCAAAAGTGAGCGGAATCCCATCTTAGACAGTTGTTTCTGGAACTTTGAATTCCCTCTCACTTTCTGTTTCCGAGGCAGTGATCACCGGGGTAAAGAGAAGGGTGAATCTCCCCTGCGAGGAAACAGTAAAAAAGAATAAAAAACTGACTTGAATGTTTAACCCCCGACCATTATAACTCCAATAAAAGGTTTGACTTTAAGTACAATATACATTTATTTGTGGGTGGACAGTGTTCTTTCCCTTGTCTGAAGCCAACCCATGAAAACTTTCCACCGAATCTGAAGATAATTCTAGGAAAATCGCACCATAGCTGACTTAAAAGTACAAAAGTGTTCTTTCTCAAATGTCGTCTAATGCAAAACATAGACCTCCTGAGACCTGGTCTATGTCAACAGTATAGCAACCCGCTAGCACAGACAGCCAACACACCAAGAAGACTCCAACGTGAAGTCTAATATCGTGCAGTCCAGGCTGGCATCACAAGGGATATATTTCTAGATATTTTGTGCTGGTGAAAAGCCCTTTGTATCTCTTAGACTCCATTCACACAGGGGCGACCCGACTTCAGGGCGACTTTGCTAGGTGATTTCAGCGAGACTTCAGGCGACTTACAACACAACTTATGCCAGGCGACTTTGCCTGTGGCCAATCAGAGAAGGGAGGGAGGGGGCTGCCCCAAATAAATTCTATTCTTTTTTCACTACAAAGTCGCTTGCATTCAGATGGGGGATTCAACTTGGAGGCAACTTCTATTCAATTCTATGGGAACAAGTCTGATAGAAGTCACCTCCAAGTAGTACAGGAACCTTTTCTGAAGTTGGAGTGACTTCAGTAGTGTGCATTAAGACCGCTCCCATTCACTTCAATGGGATTTCACGTGTCAAGCGACTTGAGGCGACTCAAGTCGGATCGCAAGTCGCCCCTGTGTGAATGGGCACTAAGCTTCCCCTTCTCAGTGTGGCTAAAAAAGAAACACCTAGCGAGGATGAGGAGATTGCGATTACCTAACTAGAGGCTGAAATAACATAAAACGGGAGGGAGAAACAGAGGTACATACCCAATACACTAACCATCAACTAATAATGGTTCTCTGGCAGCACATTCATTGATAAAATGATAAAGCTAATTTTCAACATGGCAGTAAAAATTCTTGCAGACTGTCGGTAATGAAAGATGTTACCAGTATGATTCATTACATGGGCTGTGCCTGTTGGGCAGTAGAATTGCTCTATGCAACAGTCACAACACTCACCACGGGCACAACCAGTGTTGCCAAGGATACGCTAAGGGCAAAGTAACATTCTGTCTTAACAATTCCTCCTTATCCCCATTGATACTCCCATTCATCGCACACCATGGCAGCTCCATATAGTACAGATAAGGTGAAACACCTGACCTTCTACTCTGCCTCCAAGGATGCAGTGCTCATGCCTGAACAACCAATATCAATGGCCGACAACTGTCACGTGTGGGAGAGGAGCAGGTGATTAAAGCTGTTATCTCCCAATGGAGAGTTTACAAAAATATTAGAATCAGGGCTCCAGCAGGCAAACTCAGTGGGGGACATGGAGGAGGTGGGTATCAGAGAATGGTGGTGTTCAAGAGAATCTTACAAAAGTCATAGATGGTGCATGGTCCTGAACTGCTTGGACCAAGTTTAACTGGAGGGGGTGCTTGTAATTGACCATGACAAATGGCCTTGTGTATTCCCAAGATAGAAGAGTGCCAAGTCGCTGTGTGAATCTCCAAGGTAGAAGAGTGTGAAGTCACCAGTGCTCCAAAAGATGCATTTCCATGAATTATTGTGAATATATCATGGTCACAATGGACTGTCTGCCAACACTTTCGGGGCCTTAGAGTCCCCTTCCTCATGGCAACTCAGAGAATACATTTGAAACAAAGTTCTCTACAGGCCTTCAACCATTATAGTCACATATCAAGACAACTTCAAAACTTTCCTGCTGAACATAAACCCCAAAATAGTATTTCAAAGACGTGGCCAAGAAACACTTAAGAACGTATTTTTACTTATAACTCGCAATCACTGGAATTCTTTCCTAACCTTCAACTTCAAGACACAATGCTTTATTGAGTCAAGTAAGGATACGTTCCCAATACATCTTGAATATTGGGCTGTTTATCTAGTGTTACTCCCCTTTAATTGCTTGCCAGATGGACTGCACTTGAATCCCAGCCTGTCAGCTGTATTCAGACCGTTCCCCTGTCCCGGGAGTACGGCACATTACATCATATTTCAGCATTACAAGAATCAAAATCTTAATGGATCTCGGCCATATGGTTGAGTCATCTGTTCCATGAAACCTTGTAGACAAGGTTGTGTCGATCTTATATTTCCAACATACCAAGAAATATAGTATGTGCTTACACCGATGGTTAGATGGAAGGGGTATCATGATTGTGTCCTTTGTTGCAGACGACTATAGTCACAAGTTGAGAAGCAGAATGTTTTTGTTTTAGTGGTGCATTCCAGAAAAATATAAAAATGACCAATTCACAACTCAACGCTTTTGAACATAGAGAAGGCATAGATTGTAAAAGGAATTTTAATGAACAGTGGAAACTGTATTTGATTAGAGACTCAATATGTATTAAAGCCCCTTACAGAACAGTTTCCACTTTGGTGTTATTTGAAGTGCTTGGAGAACTGACTACAAAAATAGCATTGTGGCATAATATTAAATAGCAGCAGCAGAGGGTCCTGCGGAGGAAAGAGGAGGGGAGCTGCCCATGTTTCTAAAGAGTGGAAAATGTGTTGGCTGCCATTGCTATGTTAATAGTATATATTCTTATATAAAGTCTACAAGTGGAGTTCAAAGTATACCTAAACCCAAGAACAAAAATGCTTTTAGTTATTAGCCGTGGTGGCTGCATTAGTTTTCTTTTTTAAAGTTTTTTTTTTCACCTGGTGATCCTGCTACTAACACACTTCATGTCCAAGGGCGATAGAACTGTATCAGTGGAGAAGCGGGGTTTTCAAAACAGGACAGGACTACATGTACCTTCTCCTTTTCTTCTCCTTCTCTTCTCCTTCTCTTCTCTTTCCCTTCTCTTCTTTCTCCTCCTTTTCTTCTTCTCCTTTTCTTCTCTTCTCTTCTTCTCTTTTGCTTCTACTTCTCTTCTTCTTCTCCTTTTCTTCTCTTCTCTTCTCTTCTTCTCTTTATCTCTCCTTCTTCTCCTTCTCCTTCTCTTCTCTTCTCTGCTCTTCTCTTCTCCTTCTCTTCTTCTTCTCCTTTTCTTCTCTTCTCTTATCTTCTTCTCTTTCCCTTCTCCTTCTTCTCCTTTTCTTGTCTTCTCTTCTTCTCTTTCCCTTCTCCTTCTCTTCTTCTTCTCCTTTTCTTCTCTTCTCTTCTCTTCTCTTCTCTTCTCTTCTCTTCTCTTCGCTTCTCTTCTTCTCTTTCCCTTCTCCTTCTTCTCCTTTTCTTCTCTTCTCTTCTCTTCTCTTCTCTTCTCTTCTCTTCTCTTCTCTTCTCTTCTCTTCTTTCCCTTGTCCTTCTCTTCTTCTCCTTCTCTTCTCTTCTCTTCTCTTCTCTTCTCTTCTCTTCTCTTCTCTTCTCTTCTCTTCTCTTCTCTTCTTCTCTTTCCCTTCTTCTTCTTCTTCTTCTCCTTTTCTTCTCTTCATCTCTTCTCTATTCCTTCTCCTTCTCTTCTTCTTCTCCTTTTCTTCTCTTCTTCTTCACTTCACTTCACTTCACTTCTCCTCTTCTCTTCTAATAGCATGTTTTCTTGTATCTCCTTTGTTTTGATGTAAAGCACTCAGGGTTTACAGAGCTCAATAGCTCAAGATGGCATACACCCATACTCACAGTGTGTAGACAGAGCAGTGACTACTCCTCCCTCTGAATGTCTTCTATCTTTAATTAAGGTTGCACTGATACCTTTTTTTTTTTTTTTTTATCATTGAGTATGAGTACCAATACTTCCGGCCAAGTACTCGCCAATACTGAGAAACAGTACTTTACGGTGCAATTTGCGCCTATACAAAACAAATTGCCTTCCTGTCCGAATCGCATGTGACTCCCCCCATGGTTCCTGTGTGCGTATAAAAGGGGAAAAGTGCCATCTAGTGTGCAGTTCAAAAAATGTAAGAACTCACACTACATATCTGGCCAAATGGAATATAATGTACATAGGTGTCCCAGTCTGCCAACATGTCAAATTGCATGCCAAATCACTGCAATGTTAACCAGGGCTTATTGTCAAAGCTTAAAGTGATTGTAAAGGCTTGTTATAAAAATAAATAAAAAATATGTTATACTTATCTCCTCTGTGCAGTTGGTTTTGCACAGAGCAGCCCGGATCCTCCTCTTCTCGGGTCCCTCTTTGCTGCCCCTGGCCCCTCCCTCCTATCGAGTGCCCCTAGTTTTAGCGGCGCTTCACCGCTGTTATTTTGGCGCCGCTATTTGGGAGGTAGCGGGGTGCTTTTAACCCACCAGAAGGGGTTAAAAGCACCAGCAAGCTGCGCTTCCGAACCGGTGTTCAGCCGCTTTGGAAGCGCTACCCAATAAGTTCAATGGAAGGAGCGGTGAATACAGCGCTCCCGCACCGCCCCTAAGATGCTGCTTGCGGGACTTTTTTTTCCGTCCTGCAAGCGCGCCGCCCCAGTGTGAAGGCACTCGGGCTTTCACACTGGAGAGGATTGGGAGGAATTTTTCAGGCGCTATTTTTAGCGCTTAAGTGCCAGATTTAGTAAATCTCCCCATAGGGTATGTATTATATATATATAATTTAAAAAAAAAATCAGTTTAAAATCTTAAATCATCTTAAAACACGATTAAAATAAACTGACCCAAAATTTACTTTGTGCTTTCCTAACCCTCAACACATTTGGTGTGCTGATGTGACGTAGTTCTGCCCACGGCTTCATATAACTGTTGGAAGAATAGTGAGCCCGGGATAGGACGTTCAGCCTGGTGTCCAGGCGTCTGGGGTTATATTAGCGGTTCAGGGAAGTATTTTGCTTGTTGCCGGCATATCTTTTTAAGATGAATATTTCTTCATTCTTTAGGGAATCACTGGGAGGAAAAAATAACAGTCTAGGCTTGTTGTGTCCTAACCCCAATCCTCATGGGATGTCTAGGCTGCAGAGTGAGTGAATCCACTCATCCAATGGGCTCATTATTAATCCCTTAGTGTCGGAATAAGCTCAGGGCTCGTGCATGGAATTAACCCCCCTGTTCTCTACAATTACCTCCCCGCACTTTCCAAACTCGCTTCATTGGAAGATTATAGACAAAGCCCCTACTTCTTTATCTTGTATCGTCTGTCACAACCCATTTTAGAATCTATTAAAGAGAGTCTTTCCGTTCTCCAAGCATACAAATACAGTAGTACCTTCCTTACATAGGTGTGTGCCCCAAAGCTCAAACACACATGCCTGTGGGTATATATATATCTATATAGCAGTAGGGCAATGAACAATGTTGGTAGAGCAGTGGACGATGGCAGCGGTTGGTGTCAGTAGTTTATTTTTTATATATTTTTTTTATTATTACTTTTTTCAATTTTATTATTTTTTACAACATTTTTTTTACAATCATTTTTTGTTATGGTTTTTTACAATTTTTTTAGGAGCCCCATTGGTGGCTTTGGTGAAATATCAGGGATCTAAACAGACCCCTGATGTCTCACTTTGAGACAGAAAAAGAGATTAAGGACAGAGATTACCCTGACCCTTTCTTTGCAGCCTAGCAGCAGGGGGAATCTGCCCAGCACAGGGTGATTAGGGTGTGCTCATGCCTATGCTTCCTTATCTAATCCATCAACTGTTTCAGACACGTTTTCTCCCCAGACACATAGGAGTTGATTTACTAAAACTGGAGAGTGCAAAAAATAAAACCGCAGAGGTGAACAAATAACACCAAAAGAAAGCTCTATTTGTGGGAATAAAAGGACATACATTTTATTGGGGGACAACATCGCACGATCGCACAATTGTCAGTTAAAGCGATGCAGGGTCATATCGCAAAAAATGGCTTGGCCACTAAGGGGGAAATCCTTCCGGTACTTAAGTTACTAAAGTCTTGTTTTTTTTGTAAAAAGTAACAAACATGTTATGCATACCTGCTCTGTGTAGTGGTTTTGCACAGAGCAGCCCGGATCCTCCTCTTCTCAGGTCCCTCGCCTGTGCTCCCGGGCCCTCCCTCCTGTTGGGTGCTCCCACAGCAAGCAGCTTGTTATTGGGGCACCCAAGCCAAGCCGTAGCTTCTGTACAACCACAGTGCCCACACACGTATCACAGCTCGGCTGGTCTCTGCTGAATCAGCCACATTTAAATCCGCGTATTGGCAGTGCCCCCCGTTTACTTACCTGAGCCCGATCGTTCCCACGCCGGGGACGAGCCTAGCAGCTCCAGCCGGTGTTTCGGGTCCTGATTGGATAGATTGATAGCAGGGGAGCCATTGGCTCCCACTGCTGTCAATCAACTCCAGTGACGTGGGAGCCATGGGCAGGGCCTAGTACTGTTGTCTCTGCCAATGGATGCAGCAGCAGGACACTGGAGCGCGCCCGCACGAGGGGCCCCCGGGTAGAGCCCTTTCCTAACAAGTCACTCGAGAAGAGGAAGAGCCAGGAGCGCCACCGAGGGACCCCAGAAAAGGAGGATTGGGGCCACTCTGTGCAAAACCCTTGCACAGAGGAGGTAAGTATAACATGTTTGTTATTTTTAAAAAAAAAGTGAACCTTTAGTATTGCTTTAAAGTGATTTTAAAGGTTTTTAAATATTTTTTACAATAATAAACATGTCATAGTTTTCTCAATCCTCTTCTGGGGTCCCCCTATGGAGCTTCTGGCTCCTCCCCCCCCCCCCTTCGTAGTACAGGCTCGACCCCGAGCTGGGCTCTGTGTGTCCATTGACACAAACAGCGCGGCTCGGCCCTGCCCCCAATCTCTACTCACAGGCTGTGCTTGAAATGGCTTTTGCTGCTGCCTTGTCCAGTGGGAAAAGAGAGAGCCGCTGCTCCCAGCACAGCACTGGACCAAGATCAGGCTCAGGTTAGTAGGAGGGTTTGGGGGGAGGGCTGCACACAGAAGGCTTTTTACCTTAAAGTAGAACTATAGGCAAAATGTTTTTTTCCATTTTGGATAGAGCGATGAAGGATTATAACCCCTGTCAGATTTTTTTTTCCATATGTGGTTCCATTGCAGAAATTTTTCCTTCACTTCCTGTCCCATAGCCAAACAGGAAGTGAGAGGAAATCCCTGCAAAGAGGGAAATCCTTGGGGACTCCCAGGTCACCAGGACTAGTTTCCCCATTGGATAATTTCCCCTCTATTATATTTCTGGGGACAACCTAAAATGTGGGGGTTTCTTCTACTTGATAATGATAAACTGGACAAATAGAGAGGGTGAATCTCCTTAATGGGGACACAGACAGCCATACAAATTGACAGGGGCTCTAATTCCTCTCCACTCTATCCAAAACTGGAAAAATGTTTTACCTTTAGTTATACTTTAATGCAGAGAACTGATGATATAATACCGCACATGCATCCTGAAGTTACATTATGTCCACACCCGGTGTTCTGCTGAAAACTCCAACTCGCCAAAATCTCCAACCACGTCACTTCCGGTGACTCTCCAGCAGCAATAATTGGAGATTTCGACGGGTTGACTGTTTCAGAACACCGGCAACATATACACTACAAGTTGGCTTTTTGGACAGAACACCGGGTAAGGAGGAAAAAAGTTAAAAAGCAATTAATGGTGCGCTTATTCAAAACCATCAAACTCCACATCTAAACAATAAAAATACAAAAGTGAAAAATAAAAACAAAATATGTATAAAGAACTCCAAAAATTGATACAAAAGTCCTTAAACTTGTGATAATTCTGAAAAAGATTAAATGTCTCTCTTGCTTGTAAATAAGTGATGCAATTCGTGCCTCACAACAATGGATGTGCAATCACCTCCACCAATCACCGCTGAGTAAAATGGCCGCTCACCTCAAAAAATGACCCACCAAGGTCTATTCAGGCCTTGAGCAATAAAGGAAGATCAGGAACACCGTCTCCAATAATAGAGGACACACTCTTTCTGTACAAAACGATCCTCAAGTGTCGCTCAAAATATATATAAAGAGTTCATTGCGCAATACCATTAAAAATAGAATTTATTGTAACACAAAAATGTGCTCTCACACTTTCCACATCTTGTGTTATATGCAATTAATATCTCCAAGATCTGAGCTCCTTGCCGCCTCACCACTAATTCTCATGTACGAAACACCGGAAAGTGAAGTCACTAGCTCCACCCGATGCGTTTCGTCACTTCAAATACCAAATGGACCCTCTGCACACTGCTACACCCTTCCCAGCAAACGATGCAATGTAAAACAGGGATATTTAGTTCACATACTGTATTTTGCAATACATGTTTAAGCTGACCAACTCCGTCATAGTAATCCCTCTTCTGGCCAGTCCTACACTGCGTCACTTGTCACGTGACTTCTTCAAAATTTTTGCCACCTTGGAGGCAGCCATGTTGTTGGTTAGTAGCGGGTGGACTCACAGTGTCCGCTCATTATATCGTGTACCTTAGTGTATATGCTGCCGGTGTTCTGTCCAAACAGTCAACCTGTGGAAATCTCCAATTATTGCTGCTGGAGACTCACCGGAACTGAGATGGTTGGATATTTTGGCGAGTTGGAGTTTTTGGCAGAACATCGGCCATGCCGGGACTGTACTCTGTACTGCGCATGCACCATAGTCAGTTTAAAAAAATTCTGGCAGGCAAGTAAAAGATTTTTGGCAGAAGAGGTTTCAACAAAAAAAATTCTGTTCAATCTTTACTCCTACTTGAAGACATACTTCACTGAAATATTACAATGTTTATAGGGAGAAGTGTAAAAATGTATCAAAGACAGAAAAAATGGGAACAAATAGTGAAAGCTGTTATATTGTTTACATTGAGCTGTTTTTTTCCCATGAGGCTGAATTCCACGAAATATACAGAAAACATGCCCCATAATAATCTATTTCTGCAGCCTCTGCATTATGTCACCCTAGCTATACAGCCGGTCACTTATCAGTACTGCAGCCATCTGGACTTGGCTAGCAAGTTTTATATGTGGGTTTTATAGATGTCTAACACAAGAAAAAGCAGCCATGAAAATGCAGTTTCAGCCCAAACTTTTTTTTTAAAATTGTTATTATGGATAGCATTCGATGTCAGGTATTTATTGCTGTCTGTCCCCTCACTTTCAAGGCAATTAAATAGCAATATAAACCTTACACGGGTTCAAACCATTTTCTTTGCTGGGGTTTAAAGAGGAATTCTAAATTTTGGGGAAAAAAATAATAAATGCACCCGTTGCGAAAAAAAATGTTCATTTATAATTTTTTTGCATTTGAACCTACAAAGCATTTCATTAGTGATTAGTGGTCACAGGTGTAATGCTCTGGCTCCTGCAGACTCGTCCTTTGGGTCAGGCCTGTACTGAGCTATGGAACTTCAGTGAGGCTGGGTTCACACTTGTCTGACAAACGCACCGACATTAGGAGCACAAGTCACATTACGTCACAAAATCAATGATTCCCTATGAGAGCCGTCTTAACTGGTCCGACACAAGCCGGACTGACTTTGAAAAAGGTTCCTGTACTACTTTTGTCTGACTGTGATCCTACTTCAGCTCATTGAATATCATTGAAGTCGGATCAAAGTCGGATCATTGTCCTAACTGATCCGACTTTGGCATGCAACTTGTGCTCTGAGGATCTTGAAGCCAAACTCCACAGCAATTTTTTTTTAAAAATGGCATGGTGGTCCCTCCCAAAATTCATACCAGACCCTTATCTGAGCATGCAGCCCGGCAGGTCAGGAAAGGGGGTGGCGATGAGTGATCGCCCCCTCCTGAATCATACCAGGCTATGTCCCCTCAACATGGGGGGGTGGGTGCTTTGGGGCGTGGGGGCGGTGCCCCCCACCCCAAAACACCTTGTCCCCATGTTGATCGGGACAAGGGCCTCTTCCCGTCAACCCTGGCCGATGGTTGTTGGGGTCTGCGTGCAGGGGGGCTTATTGGAATCTGGAAGCCCCCTCTAATAATGGGGCCCCCAGATCCCAGCCCCCCCACCCTGTGTGAATGAGTATGGGGTACATTGTTCCCCTACCCATTCACCTAAAAAAAGGTCAAAAATAAACACACTATACAGATTTGTAAAGTATTTTACTAAGGCAGTCTTCTCCCCTCTCCAGCTCTTCTCCCTCCTCCGACGTCTTCTTTCTTCTGCTCTTTTGCGGGGTCTTCTTTTTTCTGAGGGGTGGTCTTTCTTCTTCCGGTTCTTCTCCCTCTCCGTGCCGTCTTCTGCTCTCTTGCCGGCTCTTTGCTCTGCGATGTCTTCTGCTCTTTTGACAGGTCTTCGTTCTGTGACATCTTCTGCTCTTTTGACGGGTGTCCTCCCCCTGTTCTGCATCTGTTCTTCATCCCATGTTGACTCGACGCGATCTCCCACATGAATGCTGGCTCTGCTGTGCGCAAGGACTTATATTGCCATGGGGCAAGGCCCTTGTGATGTCACCACCCCATCATGCCCCAACAAGGGGGCAGAGCCTCCGGATGACGTCAGTGGGTGGCCCCGCCCCATGCCAATATAAGTAATTGCACACAGCGGAGCCAGCATTCGTGCGGGAGATAGCATTGGGTCAACATGGGAAGAAGAACACAGGGAGAAGACAGTGGAGAAGACCCAGCAAAAGAGCGGCGCAGAGAGAAGAACCGAATAACACAGGTTTTGAGGCTAACTTAATGTAGATAAGCCACCAAATTAGTTTAATTACCACCTTAATCAGCCACATAATTCATATGTGTTCGGGATTAAAGAGATGAGGTGGCAATCCTAGCACAGGGCCAATCAGCACTGTCCACACAGAGGGTCAGGGGTCCTGCATTCTCATAGGAATGAAAACTCCTCTTACAAGCTTTTACTAGTGCTTGCCTGGACACTGATAAAAGTCATAAGACTGCTATATACTGCTGATGAGAAAAGGTATTTAGCAGTTTTATTTACTAAAATAATTGCATTTCCATGTTCTGTGTACTGTGGGAGACCAGATATAGTGAATGCAGGGTCCTGGGTTTAGTAACACTTTAAGGTTAAGAAAAAACCTTAGGCATGCAGCTCCCCTGCAGCCCCCCCACCCCCAAATACTTACCTGAGCTTGATCTCGATCCAGCAATGTGCACGAGAGCAGAGGCCCTCTCCCTCCTCATTAGCTCAGAGACAATGGCTCCCGCTGCTGTCAATCACAGCCAGTGAGGAGAGAGAGGGGATGTGCTGAGCCTTACTCCCTGTGTCTATGGACACACAGAGTGGGGCTTGGGAGCGAGCATGCACGACTGCCCCCATAGCAAGCGGCTTGCTATACGGGCACTTGGCGCAGTGGGGAGGAGCCAGAAGCGCCTGCAGGGGACCCCAGAAGAGGAGGATCTGGGCTGCTCATTAAACCATTAGCATGTAAGTATGACATGTTTGTTATTTTAATTTTTTAAAAAAATGGAGCATTTACAATCACATTAATGATATTAGAATAGATTCCCATTGATTATTCAATAAGTAGCCTTGTAAGCAGTAGGCTGGGCTGTATTAGTCCAGAGGGATTACCAGGCCCTCAGCCAGTTCTGTTATGAAAGAGAATTTAATAGCCTTGTTTCCGGCCTCATGTTCTTTGTCCATATATCAGGAAACTGGCAGTCGGGTGAGTCATGTCTTAGAGACCATCTGAGATCCTTTATTCCAGTGTAAAAGGTTACATCCATTACAGCGAGGCGAGTCCATAAAGATATTGCTGCACATAATGCATTAAATGTGTCCTAAATCTGAACCATAACGTTTAACATAAATCCTCGCTCCCCGCCATGTTTCATAGGTCAGTCTCCACTGGAGGACTCAGTGCTGGTGAGTTATGGATCTCTGAGGCTTTCTTTCCCATCTACTTCTCCACCCATTACTGCACATTTGTTACACACCATGATTCATGGCTCCTCCGTCTGCAGATGTAAAACCACTGCCACATGTCCAGGAACTGGAGATAGCATATAGGATCGCTATCCCTCAAATTGGTTTCATCAATACGTGTCATCCTAGGAGCTCCTCAGCCAGAGATGTCTTCTGTCTTTCTTTTAAGGTTGGTCAGGTCTTCATGGGGCCTCAGTGTAAAGCCAAAACCTTTGTTTTTTTGGATAGAGTAGGGAGGGGGTAAAGCTGAACTCCAGATATGATCTTTATTGCATACTTCCATTAGTCCAGCTTATTACAATGTAAGGCCAGCCATACACAGTGCAAATTTCTTTGACTCACCCATCAACACAGACAGACCTCCTGCTGAACCATTGTCTGCTCCCGGTGGGGTCGGGAGAAGCCAGGAGAAGATAATGATTATCGCTAGTGGCTACAGTAGCCACTTGTGATAATCCCAAGAAAATTCAGGCAGGCTGGTTCTACCCAAGTTGATCGATTGATCAACTTGGCACATTTAGCCTGCCCATTAACTTGGTACATTCAGCCTGCCCATTAACTTGATACATTCAGCCTGCCCATTAACTTGGTACATTCAGCCTGCCCATTAACTTGGTACATTCAGCCTGCCCATTAACTGGGTACATTCAGCCTGCCCATTAACTTGATACATTCAGCCTGCCCATTAACTTGGTACATTCAGCCTGCCCATTAACTTGGTACATTCAGCCTGCCCATTAACTTGGTACATTCAGCCTGCCCATTAACTTGATACATTCAGCCTGCCCATTAACTTGGTACATTCAGCCTGCCCATTAACTTGATACATTCAGCCTGCCCATTAACTTGGTACATTCAGCCTGCCCATTAACTTGGTACATTCAGCCTCCCCATTAACTTGGTACATTCAGCCTGCCCATTAACTTGGTACATTCAGCCTGCCCATTAACTGGGTACATTCAGCCTGCCCATTAACTTGATACATTCAGCCTGCCCATTAACTTGGTACATTCAGCCTGCCCATTAAGTTGGTACATTCAGCCTCCCCATTAACTTGGTACATTCAGCCTCCCCATTAACTTGGTACATTCAGCCTGCCCATTAACCATTTGAATGTTGTCCGGTTCCTGCTGAGCCAACCGAGATTCGAACCGTGTATGGCTGGCCTAACTGTGCATATCCCATATCCATGGCGTCCCACTGCAATGAATGGAGTGGCAACCCCAGCCTGGACTCCGACCAGACCACGCCCCCAACACATTTCACTCCGCCCCCGGAGGAAAAGCCCAGCCAGGTGCATAAGATTTTTTGCACAAAGAACATTGGAGTCACTAAATAGGAAGGTTTGTGTCTGTTTGAAATGATAATTGTACAAATGACAGAAATCCCTACCTCTGCCCCTTGCAGGCTTTGGATGGCTTGTAAACAGTAAATAATTACATGCTAATTAGCAAATGTGCCTTCCCGCTGTGTGACCTGATTACTGTGACAATAGACTTCCCTGACACTGCTCTTACGATATTACCGATCTGTGGATCAGTTTCTTTGAGTCTGCCACAGACTGCTTCATAGAGAATGATAGGAGATCCAGTGCAGTCCCCTTCTCCTACAACTTTTTCCACAGCTTTGGCACTACTTCATCAGATTAGGTGACCCACCAAATCTTGAAACTGAAGTGACGTTCTGTCGCTGCCATCTTGCTACTCCCCACACCAGGGCTGTCTTAATAGCATCATGGGTCCCTGGGCAAAATAATGCACTGGGGCCCCTACCAGCCTGCCCAATTTTACGCACCTACTCTCAAAAATTTAAATATAAAGTGTTGGTAGAATTAAACACATTCATTAGTACTTTCAGTAAAATCGATTTTAAACAATCAGGACCTGTTCACACCTGAATGTTTTTCAGCTCGTAAAACGCTCAGCTCTGAAGCTCAAAAGTGCCCAACAAGTAAAATCCCATTGATTTCAATGGCCCCTGTTCACATCTGAGCATTCTGTCGCCTGAAGCAAAACGCCCAAAGCTCAAAAAAGTACATGAGCTTCTTTTTAGGCAGATTACTGGTGTTTTTCTGCTTTTTATATTGGTGACCTTTTGACCTGTACAAAATCGCGGCAAAAATCGCAGTAAAGTCATGCAACTTTCTACCTGAAAACGAAACACTCAGCCTAAGAAAACATGCAATAAATCTAAGACCAATTAATACAAAGGGCGCAGTGCAGGGGCAAAGCAGAAGGGCATGGGGGGGTCAGGAGGGCACAATACTGGGATCAGAAGGGTACAATACTGTGATCAGGAGGGCACGGTACAGGTTCTGGGATGCTTCCCAGGACATAGCCATCCTGGGACAGTTTAGTAACCGCTGGCAGCTGGCAAGTATGATGCAATGCAAGATTATCATGGGGCACCCATGCACCTGGGGCCCCTGGGCAGTGCCCAGGGGTGCCCAGACATTAAGACAGTCCTGCCCCACACTAGTCCGTAGTAAGGATACAGTGAGAAGTCGGCAAGCGGACATCTTTTTACACCCAACGGAGTTTTTCATTTCACACTTATTTGTAACAGTGGACGGAGCTTACATACTGAAGTACTTTATTTAGAAATCTGTGACACGGTTTTGAATTTTAAAAGCAGCGGCAATCCTGCTGATCTCACAGGTTTGCTAATCTGATAGAACACCGCTGCTTTTACAATTCAACATGAAAACAGTGTCACATGTTTTTAAATACTATAAGTGTGAAATGAAAAACTCCGGTGGGTGTAAAAAGATGTCCGCTTGCCGCCTTCTCTCTGTATCCTTACTATGGACGAGTGCGGGTGTAGCAAGCCTCTTAATCATCATTACCTGCTTTGGTATGACCTGTGCTAAATGCAGTTATTTATTAATGTGGTGAATATTTGACCTGCCTGGTGGGGGTCATCAAGCAGCTATTCTGGAATGCCTGCGGAATCCGTCTGTCCATTTGTAATTCAGGTGATCAGTGCCACAGAATGTCACCTCCCCCTCGCTTGTTCCTGTGTGTTGGATATTAATTATTATTGAAAACTTGTTTGCCAATGTGAACGCTGAGATAAAATCCCACATATATGTGAGGAATGTCAAATATTCAAGGACTAGATGAGTATCTCACCAGCCTCATCAATGAAGAGTGACTGGTCACCTGAAAAAAGTGTGCGGGTCACAAATAGAAGATAATTGCACAAATTTGGCCAACAAGATCATTTACCTTTCGTCATCCAGACCCTTGGTATCCTATTGAAGAGAAATCATGCTAGGTCTGTTCTGAAGTTTCATTTCCTAAGAGATTGGAAAGTAATTGTCTGCTGTCCCAAATTTGTATCTAACATTGAGGTAGGGTAAGTATTTCCTCCTACAACTGGTAGAAGATGGAGCTCCTTGCCCTGTGCTTCCTGTTGCATTGGCCCAATGGAAATGGTGCAGGGGTGCAAATTATGCATGTTTTTCAACATATGTAGTGATAAGAATGTCTGTGAGAAGCAGGGCCTTTTAAAAATATGAAGGGTCATAGGGGGCAAAGGGTTGTGTTTCATTGCAGCCCATTGAAGGTTTAAAGTTAGCAGTTTAAACACAGCATCATTCATATCAAACTCCAGACTGTTATCTTTTGGTTTGGTCACATCACAAGCATTTCTTTCAAAAAGTAAGAGATTGATGTTGAGAATTCCTCTGCAGCTGGCAACATGCATTGATCTCACTGCTAACTGCTGGTCACATGCCATTCTTGTCTTTGGGGATCGGTAAACCCCATTACCATAATAAAAAATCTATAGGTCAATAATACAACCATCAGTCCCTCCCCTCATGCCAAGGTACTAGGTGTAATCCTAGACCAGGGATATGCAATTAGCAGACCTCCAGCTGTTGCAAAACTACAAGTCCCATCATGCCTATGCCTCTGGTGTCATGCTTATGGCTGTCAGAATCTTGCTATGCCTCATGGGATTTGTAGTTGTGCAACATCTGGAGGTCCACTAATTGCATATCCCTGTCCTCTGACCTGTCATTTCAGCCCCAAATCCAATCACTGTCTAAATTGCGTAGACTTTACCTCCAAAACATCTCCTAAATACACCCCTTTCCCGTTGACACCACTAAGCAACTTATTCACCCCCTTGTTATCTCTCGCCTTGACTATTGTAACTCCCTCTTCAGTCTATCATGAATGCCGCTGCCAGACTCATCCACCTTACCAACCATTCAGTGTCCACCACTCCTCTCTGCCAATCCCTCCACTGGTTTCCCATCGCCCAACGCAAAAAAATTCAAAACACTAACAATAACATACAAAGCCATTCACAACTCTGCCCCAAGCTACATCACCAATCTTATCTCCAAATATCACCCAAACCGTCCTCTTCGCTACTCCAAAGACCTTCTGCTCTCTAGCTCCCTTGTCTCCTCCTCCCATGCCCATTTCCAGGACTTCTCCAGAGCCTCTCCCATCCTCTGGAACTCAATACCCCAACCTGTCTGGTTATCTCCTACTCTGTCCACTTTTAGGCAATCCCTGAAAACTCATCTCTTCTGGGAGGCCTATCCTGCCTCCAGCTAGCAACCAAATCTTCTACTCCCCTAATCAGTTCATACCTCACAGTCACTACCTTTTGTTTCACCAACCCCTCCCTCTTAGATTGTAAGCTCACTGGAGCAGGGCTCCTATAACCATCTTGTTTCGAATTGTACTGTTGATGTATTATCTTCCTTTATATAGTATTGTAAAGGGCTGCACAAACTGTTGGCGCTATATAAATCCTGTGTAATAATAATAGGGCCAACCCATACCTTATTATTGTGCTCTTAATGTGAGCCATAGGTGTTAAAATAAAGTATCATGTATGAGTATGAGTATCAGATAGTTATTTTATTACAGAAGACTGATTTATTGAAAAAAAGGACCGAGAAAGTGAATAGATAGATTTATTGGTATTCATCTTCATGATCTGGATTCCCTGAATAACCAGGTGGTGAACTACCAGGACCTTCCTTTAAAAGCTTCTGATGTCCTCTTGTAAACCACTTAAATTCCAAGTGTTATCCAAAGTGCTAGACAGATACAAGCCCTGCTATTTAAATATTTATACCATTGTATTTTATGGTCCGGGAGTTGCTAGATAAGAGTAAAGCCAGTGTGCAATGAGGTATTAGGGCACAAGTATAATGTAACTTTTCAGGAAACCTGGTAAAGGCTTGAAATGTCAGACTACAGTATTTCTTCAGACATAGGCTGGTAGTAACTCAGAGTCTCTTGTTAACCCCACCAATGCTTGGTTATTGATGGTAGGGGGCCTCAAGATGACACCATACATCTGGAACTCTGAGGCATTGGTGAGGATTGCAAACGTGATTGGAGTTATTGAGAAGAACAAAATGCAGTTCTCAGTCAGAGTATCAAGTTTTATATTCATCATAGGAGTCATAATTTATTGAGCCATTTCAGAACAGAGATAAACATTTAACGTTTACGGTTTGTTTGTTAAACCTCCTAGAGAAGAGGGTCTGTTCCTTCCTATTGGATGTAGTCTACATATGAATGCCCCTTGTGATGCTCCCACTGGAGATATTTGAGGTACCGTCAGCTAGGAGGAGACCACAGTACAGATTCCAGACACCTTGGAGGGCTTGTGTTTCCTAGTAAGCTAGAGTCACCTAGGACTGTGGCCTGGCAACAGTAAGTCTTGGCGTAGGGTTCTCCTTCTTTACTTGCTGTTCCCACATTAGAAGAAAACAAGGTAAAACAGCACTCCACGGGCAATGATAAAGCTTGCTGTTTATTGTCAGGCAATGCAGGTAAGATATAAGGTCAATGAGTTAATGATTAAGCTCGTTATGGACGAGTGAAACGCGTCTACCTTATATCTTACCTGCATTGCCTGACAATAAACAGCAAGCTTTATCATTGTCCGTGGAGTGCTGTTTTACCTTGTTTTCTTCCAATGCACACGGCAGCGAGCCGAGAATAGCACCCGGATACAACCACAGGTTTCCTCCCTACTGGCTCGAGCAGTGTATTGCTCTTGTTCATATCTGCTCCCACATTAACCACTAAGACAGCGGTTCTCAACTCCTGTCCTCAGGAGCCACCAACAGGCCAGATTTTAAGTATTACCTTGGGGAGATGCAGACTAGAATACTGCAATCACTGAGCAGCAAATGATATCACCTGTGATGTATTTCAGTTATCCTGCAAACCTGGCCTGTTAGAGCCGGTTCACACTGAGGCGACTTGTCAGGCGACTCAAGTCGCCTGACAAGTCGTCCCCATGCAGTGCAATGGAACCGTTCTAATAGGAGCGACTCAGGTTGCTCCGACTTAGAAAAAGGTTCCTGCACTATTTTCGGGGCGACCTCAGCGCGACTTCCATTGACTTCTATGTAAAGAAGTCTCCTTGCAAGCCGCGCTGAGGTAGCCTCGAACGGGGCGACTTGCTTTGCCCTGCAAGTCGCGCCGCTCCAGTGTGAACCGGCTCTTAGTGGGTCCCGAGGACAAGAGTTGAGAACCACTGCACTAAGATAATCACCGGGCATTCCATTAGTTTCGAGCCCTTGGCTAGCAGTGCTCAAAAACCTTTATTTGTTTTAAGCTATGCAATATGCTAAGAGAATAAACTGGTTTACCCATTAGAGTTAGAACCCCATACACACTATTAGATTTTCTGCAGATTGTTGTCTTCAGATTACCAAAACCATGTAGTGCAAGAGTCTGCCTGATTGCATACAAATTGAAACTCTTAAGGTTTGACCTCATATTATAGGGTTTTGGTAAATCTGAAGACAAAAATCTGCAGAAAATCTAATAGTGTGTATGGGGTCTTAGTGTTAATCTATAGTCCTTGATCTGTTGTGTTTATAGTTAGCTGTGACCCAAGTCATGGTGTTCAAAATAGAAGTGAGTCACATTTACCCCAGGGCCTGGGTGTCCGCTATACATAGCTGGTTATATTTCATTTCATTCCATCCATATTGTCTCATATCTTGTGGATAAAGTGATTCGGATAAATCCATCAGCATGCTCACAGAAGTGACCTCTTGGCTCGTTTCTGTTTGCTTAGTATTTTGTGGCTTTGTAGCTGTGTACAGTAACCTGGATATTGTAATAAGAGGTATTACATGGTGTGTGAATAGTTATGTGCTTACATATGACTTATAAAAATGTGTCCTTCTATGGACATTTGAATCATTGAGAGGAGAACAACTAATGTTCGCTATTAATGTACCTGTGTTTAGAGGCAAACAGCTCTACATTTGGGATTGTCCTAATTAATTTTATCCATTGACATACATACATGGTCAAGTCAAGCATCAAGATGAAGGTGATGCACTACCATGTTATATTGCACTTCATAAACTGGGAAACTGACTTATTCAGGGCAACCTTGCTGGCAAATCACGCAACGGTTTTCCTTTTCAACTTTTCTATTTGGACATCAGTTCTGTTCTGCTGTTTTACATATAACGTTCTCTCAATTTGGCTTAAATCATTCATCTATTGACACTGAAATTCCTAATAAAGTTCTCCAAGGATGAATAAAAGTCTTGGACATGATCAGGTGGGTCTTGCAAATCTTACTTTAAAATTTTTTTTATTTTGGGCTTTCAAAGACGGAAGAGTCTTCCTTTACACATATCATTCTTCATTCAATGTGATGGAATTTAACCTTGAAAATGCTCAACAGCCAAACAAGCAACCGAGAGTGGTCAGGGACTACCCTATGCACCATAGCAGCAAATTAAGAAGAGACTTGCTTTTGGCAGTTCACATAGGTCGCCTGGTGAACCCACTCAAGATTCAACCAGATTTATTTTTTGGAAACAAAAGTGGCCGAAAAAATGTCATCACTTTCAATTTTATATTAGATAAATGCTGACTTTAAAGCCCATCACCGGACAAAATATAAGTTTTAACTGCTCCACACTCTTTTAGGTATTCTAATCTCTTGCCACTCTACACACATTATTGTGGAATGTTAACCAAGAAGACATTGCTTAATGTCTGACTCATCTCCCTGCTGCTGTCAAGAACCCCTATGAATGGGGCATTGCTCAGGAAAAGAACTGTTTTCAGATTTTTGGGAACTGACATTCCCCTTTGGAGAAAAAGCTTTCCAGTATAAGAGCAGTCACAGCGGGAGACCCCTGACCCTTTCTCCTGTGACCTCAGAGTATGTTGAACTCATGATGACCATTGTTGGTGGTATTGATTAGCGTGGATACATTGGGGTTGATTTACTAAAGGCGAAAAGGATGTTCACTTTGCAAGAGAATTTTCCCCAGAGTTTAGCGAATGTGGTAAAATTTCCTGGTTCAATACATTTTTTTTCGAAAGTTTACAAAATTTACAAGAACTTAGTACAGAACATAATGAAATTGCACAAAGTGCTGCAGGAGGGGTCACAATGCCCCTATACCCAATATACAAAAAAACACACGAGACTACAATAGTTCACGAGTCCATATATAGAGGAGTCGCATTGGAAAGGACGGCAGGTCAGATCCGGAGGCGATCCAGATTCGTCACAAGCGGAAGAAAGGCACTAAGAAGCCCGTACCATTGGGGTATGTCAAAGCAGGACTCATAATAGACAAGGAAAAAATGGGTAACAGTGTGATTATCCTTCCAAGGTAACCAAGAAGTAAAGGATGAATGTGGTGAAGTTTCACTCTGCAAAGAATACCCAATCACATACATGAAAAAGCTTTTTGCTTTCACATAATTGGATGATGGAAGTCAGAAGAGCTTCACTTCACTCACTAAACTTTGGAAAATTCCCTTGCAAGGTGAACAATATATTTGCCTTTTGTAATTCAACCTAAATTATAGTGTGCACTGTTATCTAGAACAGGGGTTTCCAAACTTTTGGGTATGAGGGTCCCATTCTATATTTTACAAATATCTCTGGACTAAAAGAAATCTCGATCAGAGTCCCCCTTACATTATAGTCCCCATTGGGAGTCTACGTTATGTTAGGATCCCAGTTAGAGTCTCCCCTTATGTCAGGGTCCCAGTTAGAGTCTCCCCTTATGTCAGGGTCCCAGTTAGAGTCTCCCCTTATGTCAGGGTCCCAGTTAGAGTCTCCCCTAATATCAGGGTCCCTATCAGTGTCCCCATCAGAATCCAACTTTTCATAGTCCAGGTGAGGGTTGAGGGGTGAAACCAAAGGCAGCCTTTGCTGACAGTAACCACTACCCGCTTGCGCTATAGCCGAGAGACAGCTACAGCGTGGGCTTACTTTGCCGGGAGGGTGTACATGGACATCTTCCCATGACCGCGCTACTTTTTACTCAGCTGATCACAGTTCAGGGTAAAGAGGCAATCCCAATGGCCCTTTACCTTGTGATCAGCTGTGTCCAATGACAGCTGATCACAGATGTAGACACAAGTCAGTTATCAGCTTTTCTTTCCTTACGCTGACAGCATGAGGAGAGAAGAAGAGAGCCGATAACCGGCTTGTTTTAAAGGGACATTGGCATTGATAATCAGAGCACTGATTATCGGTGCAGTGCCCACCAGTGCTGCCAATCATGTGCTCATCAGTGCTGCCAATCAATGCTCATCAGTGCTGCCAATCAGTGCCCATCAGTGCCTCCTCATCAGTGTCACCTATCAGTGCCGCCTACAAGTGTCTATCAGTGCCACCTATCATTGCCGCCTATCATTCCTGCCTATCAGTGCCACCTATCAACACCGCCTATCAGTGCAGCCTCATCAGTGCCTCTTTATCAGTACCCACCAGTGCCGCCTCATGAGTGTCACCTATCATAAACTGTGAACAAAATGTTTTTGAAGGCTGAAAGCTGAAAATTGGTCTGGGCAGGAAAGGGGTAAAAGTGCCCAGTAGGTAAGTGGTTAATCCCCAATCTTTGCACATTGAGGATACGCCATGAACCTAGCTGCAGGCCAGGCAAATTCTTGTAGTAAGTTGGATATGGCCGTAGTTTGGAGACCTCTGATCTACAGTAGAACCATGCAGATATGTAAATGTTCCATACTTAAAAGAGATGTACATATTTTTTTTTTTGTTTTATTTTAGATTCATACTTACGTAGGTGGATGCAGCATTGGTCCGATGCTGCATCTGTCCCCCGGCGCCTCTAACACTGAGAACCGAGCGATAAAACACCGCCAATCACTCGGTTCTCGCAGCTCCATGAGCAGAGAGCGGGTGACTGTCAATCAGTAGCTCTCTGTCCTACCCCCTCCTTGCTCACTGGAGTGCTGTGGTGTGGAGGGGGCGGGAGTGGCCGGCTCAGGCTCTCAGGGGCTCACTGAGAGGCTGAGTCGGGTGCCGGTGCAGGTATGTGAGCGGATCCCGACTCTATGGTTGTGATGGTGCCCGAGCCTGGACCAACTCTGACGTCAGCAGAGAGCGGACATCAGCCCGCTGTCTGCTGAAAACGGGTCACAGGAGTGCAAAACAAACTGCACTCCTGTGATCCACAGGAGAAGTACAACAAAACAAGCTTTGGCTGTACTTCTCCTTTAAAGCACCTAACTGGCATTATTTATTTTCAATTTATCTAATGTCCAAATTTTTTTTTCCATTTTGGATAGAGCAGGGAAAGGTTAAAAGACGCAAGTCAGGTTTTATATCAATCTGTGTCCCCAACCAGAGAGTTCCCTTCACCGCCTGCATAGCAGACACAACCAAAAGTGAGAAAACTTCTCCAAAGCCCTATTTGACAGCTGTCACTAAAATTATATGTATACTCCAGCAACTGACATATTTTATTTGCCTTTTGGTCTTATAAATATATCATTGACATTATTTTCTTATATCTATTCCATAAGTGCCACAAATGCCTGTTGATTTAGCCAGATATTTTGTAAGCTGTTAACTTCCTGTGCTCTCTACCTGTGCACAAGAAGGGAGTTATGGAGATGAAGAGGGGTCTGTGTTCATTGTAACCCATCAGAAATGAAGGAGGCAGGGCTGACACCATGTAGGAATTAAAGTTGTAAGGTGAAAGAGAAAAGCAGGAGCATACTTGGCTTCTGGCACACCAACAGATTCTTATGTGCACTACAGTGAGGGAAAAAGTATTTGATCCCCTGCTAATTTTGTACGTTCGCCCACTGTCACAGAAATGATCAGTCTATCATTTTAATGGTCGGTTTATTTTAACAGGGAGAGACAAAATAACAACCAAAAAAACGCATTTCAAAAAAGTTATACATTGATTTGCATTTTAATGAGTGAAATAAGTATTTGACCCTTCACAAAACATAACTTAGTAATTGGTGGCAAAACCCTTTTTGGCAATCACAGAGGTCAGACGTTTCTTGTAGTTGGCCACCAGGTTTGCACACATCTTAGGAGGGATTTTGTTCTACTCCTCTTTGCAGATCCTTTCCAAGTCATTAAGGTTTCGAGGCTGACGTTTTGTAACTCAAACCTTCAGCCCCTACCTGTCCCCTGTGTTTTGGGTCATTGTCTTGCTGGAATACCCATCCATGAGCCATTTTAAATTCCCTGGCTGGTTGTCTTTTCCCCTTAGCAGAAAAACACCCCCAAAGGTGTAAATAATGTTTCCGCCTCCATGTTTGACGATGGGGATGATGTTCATGAGGTCATAGGCAGCTTTCCTCCTCCTCCAAACACGGCGAGTTGAGTTGGTGCCAAAGAGCTTGATTTTGGTCTCATCTGACCACAACACTTTCACACAGTTCTCCTCTGAATCATTCAGATGTTTATTAGCAAACTTCAGACGGGCTGTACATGTGTTTTCTTGAGCAGGGGGACCTTACAGGCGCTGCAGGATTTCAGTCCTTCACGGCGTAGTGTGTTACCAATTGTTTTCTTGGTGTCTATGGTCCTAGCTGCCTTGAGATTATTGACAAGATTCTCCCGTGTAGTTCTGGGCTGATTCCTCACCGTTCTCATGATCATTGAAACTCTACGAGGTGAGATCTTGCATGGAGCCTGGAGATTGACAGTTATTTTGTGTTTCTACCATTTGCGAATAATCACACCAACTCTTGTCACCCTCTCACCAAGTCGCTTGGCGATGGTCTTGTAGTCCATTCCAGCCTTGTGTAGGTCTACAATCTTGTCCCTGACACCTTTGGACAGCTCTTTGGTCTTGGCCATGGTGGAGAGATTGGAATTTGATTGATTGATTGATTGCTTCTGTGGACAGGTGTCTTTTATACAGGTAACAAGCTGAGATTAGGAGCACTCCCTTTAATCTCAGCTTGTTACCTGTATAGAAGACACCTGGGAGCCAGAAATATTGCTGATTGATTGGGGATCAAATGCTTATTTCACTCATTAACCATTTGCCGACTGCCTTGCGTACATAAAGCCAGATCGCGTCTATAAACGGTGATCCACGCAGCCGCAGTAACGCTCTCGTGCCCGCTGCATTCTGCCTGAGTGTGGCTGCGTGTTGGGCGGACTCAATGTCCGCCGGCGACCCACGATCATCTTCTAGAGAGGAAGTGGGCATGACAGTGATCTACTGATCCCTGTCATCGGGATCAGTTAGATCTGTCATGCCCGTGCCAGCCCAGCCCCACACAGTTAGAACACGCCTAGGGAACACATTTAACCCCTTGATCGCCCCCTGCAGGTTAACCCTTTCCCTGCCAGTGACATTTATACAGTAATCAGTGCCTATTTTTAGATCTGATCGCTGTATAAATGTCAGAGGTCCAAAAAAAGTGTAAAAAATGTCTGATCTGTCAGTCGCAATATCACAGTCCCGATAAAAATTGCAGATCGCCGCCATTATCAGTAAAAAAAAAAAAAAAAAAACGGCATAAATTAATTCTCATGGTTTGTAAACGTGGCAACTTTTGCGCAAGCCAATCAATAAATGCTTTTTGCGATTTTATTTATCAAAAATATGAGGAAGAATATATATCGGCCAAAACTGAAGAATACATTTGTTTTTTTATTTTATTTTTTTTTGGACATGTATTATAGCAAAAAGTAAGAAATATTGTTTTTTTTTCAAAATTGTCACTCTTTTTTTGTATATAGCGCAAAAAATAAAAACCGTAGAGGTGATCAAATCCCACCAAAAAAAAGCTCTATTTCTGGGGAAAAAAAGGATGCCAATTTCGTTGGGTACAACGTCGCACGACCGTGCAATTGTCAGTTAAAGCGATGCAGTGCCAAATCCCAAAAAAGTGCTCTGGTCAGGAAGGGGGGTAAATCCTTCCGGGGCTGAAGTGGTTAAAATGCAAATCAATCTATAACTTTTTTGAAATGCGTTTTTCTGGATATTTTTGTTGTTATTCTGTCTCTCACTGTTAAAATAAACCGACCATTAAAATTATAAACTGATCATTTCTTTGTTAGTGGGCAAACATACAAAATCAGCAGGGGATCAAATACTTTTTTCCCTCACTGTAGCAGCATGTTTAAAAAGATAAAACATGGAGAAATGTGCATGTATTCAAGAGATGTAATAAATGAGTTTTGTTTTTTGGCTTTACATATGCAAGTGTCCCCGTTAGAGGATTCCCCCTGTATTCCTGTATTGGTGACAACCCAAATTTATGAATCTTCCCTCACCTTCAGTTCTGGTATCAGTGTTCACCTGGACAAATAGAGGGAGAATGTCCCTAACTGGGACACAGAGAGCAATAAAAACCTGACTTTTTTGGCTTTAGATAACACTTTACAACTATTGAAAAAAAAAGATGTTTGGCTGGGGTCCCTTCCGTTGAAAAATAAGAGATAAAATAACAGTGATCATGTACAGGGAAGAAATGACAAGGCATTGCGAAGTTTCTCGTATCCCTCTTTGTCCATGGAAAGTTCAGACCCGTGTTTCCATAATTCATCATGGAATCCCAGCGATCCCTCCATGGAATTATGTAAACAGAGCGCGGTATAGGAGCTGTACCATAATTACATTGTAACTGGAAGCAGAAGCTGGAACAACACGAGGATATATTGCACACAGACACATCGCTATGGGGGTCCTGCAGTATCTCAGCCTTGATTCCACAACCCCGAGGAATTATTGTCCCACAGCACCCACCTACATTCACAGCGCCAACCCTATAAAGGAATTGTGTATTAAGGTAAAATTGCAATCATTCTCATGACTCTCATAACAACGTAATATTACAACTTCCCTTTAAAAATTATTAAAATGTACATTTTTTGTTTATTAAATATCTTACAAACAAATAACATAATAAAAACATATTGACATATATACAGAGTAAATAAATGATATATAAACAAATAAAAAGTAGCTTCCCTTAGCATAAAAAACAAGCTGGCTTTCTTTTGCCAAAAAAAGAGACAGAACTAAATATTCAAAACAAAATAGATATTATTATTATAAAGTACAACAAATTAAAATGATTAACGATGATGATTGATGATTAAAATGTAGTTTCCAGTTTTCCAGTATTATATACTGTCAATAAATTCAGTAAAGAATACTAATTCTTAAAAACCCAACTGTGGGCACTATAATTTTCATATTTTTAGTGGTATTAGTGTTTACCTCTGCTGTGTAGTAATCAGTGGTGGCTGGTGGGTTTTTTGGCAAACAACCCCGCCCCGGGCACCCAGTGGTGCGTCACTAACTATCCACCCCCGTGTCTGCCAGTTGGTCCGGCACTTACCTGATCTAGGTGGCGGGTGTCCTCCAGCACAGCAGGGTGCAGGCAGAGGCTCCAGGGTGGCAGGGGGTGGGCAGCGGCTCCAGGCTGGTGGGCTGTGAGCAGAGACTCCAGACTGGTGGGCTGTGAGCAGAGGCTCCAGACTATGTAACTATGTAACTGTGGGCACTATAATTTTCATAGTTTTAGTGGTATTAGTGTTTACCTCTGCTGTGTAGTAATCAGTGGTGGCTGGTGGGTTTTTTGAAAAACCACTCCGCCCCGGGCACCCGGTAGTGCGGCACTTGCAATCCACCCCCATGTCTGCCAGTTGGTCCAGCACTTACCTAATCTTGGTGGCGGGTGTCCTCCAGCACAGCGGGGTGCAGGCAGCGGCTCCAGGGTGGCAGGGGGTGGGCAGCGGCTCCAGGCTGGTGGGCTGTGAGCAGAGGCTCCAGGCTAGTGGGCTGTGAGCAGAGGCTCCAGGCTGGTGGGCTGTGAGCAGAGGCTCCAGACTGGTGGGCTGTGAGCAAAGGCTCCAGGCTGGTGGGCTGGGAGCAGAGGCTCCAGGCTAGTGGGCTGGGAGCAGAGGCTCCAGACTTGTGGGTCGTGAGCAAAGGCTCCAAGCTAGTGGGCCGGGAGCAGAGGCTCCAGGCTAGTGGGCTGGGAGCAGAGGCTCCAGACTGGTGGGCTGGGAGCAGAGGCTCCAGGCTGGTGGGCTGTGAGCAGAGGCTCCAGGCTGGTGGGCTGTGAGCAGAGGCTACAGGCTGGTGGGCTGTGAGAAGAGGCTCCAGGCTAGTGGGCTGTGAACAGAGGCTTCAGGCTGGTGGGCTGGGAGCAGAGGCTCCAGACTTGTGGGCTGTGAGCAAAGGCTCCAGACTAGTGGCCTGGGAGCAGAGGCTGCAGGATGGTGGGCTGTGAGCAGAGGCTCCAGACTGGTGGGCTGGGAGCAGAGGCTCCAGACTTGTGGGCTGTGAGCAAAGGATCCAGGCTAGTGGGCTGGGAGCAGAGGCTCCAGGCTGGTGGGCTGTGAGCAGAGGCTCCAGACTGGTGGACTGGGAGCAGAGGCTCCGGGCTAGTGGGCTAGGAGCAGAGGCTCCAGGCTGGTGGGCTGTGAGCAGAGGCTCCAGGCTGGTGGGCTGTGAGCAGAGGCTCCAGGCTGGTGGGCTATGAGCAGAGGCTCCAGGCTAGTGGGCTGGGAGCAGAGGCTCCAGGCTGGTGGGCTATGAGCAGAGGCTCCAGGCTAGTGGGCTGTGAGCAGAGGCTCCAGCCTAGTGGGCTGTGAGCAGAGACTCCAGACTGGTGGGCTGTGAGCAGAGGCTCCAGACTATGTAACTGTGGGCACTATAATTTTCATAGTTTTAGTGGTATTAGTGTTTACCTCTGCTGTGTAGTAATCAGTGGTGACTGGTGGGTTTTTTGGAAAACCACCCCGCCCCGGGCACCCGGTAGTGCGGCACTAACAGTCCACCCCCATGTCTGCCAGTTGGTCCGGCACTTACCTGATCTAGGTGGCGGGTGTCCTCCAGCACAGCGGGGTGCAGGCAGCGGCTCCATGGTGGCAGGGGGTGGGCAGCGGGTGGTCGGACCTCGGAGACGAGGG
>BLSH010023537.1:115755-126079 GCA_018402905.1 Glandirana rugosa
AAGCAGACAGCCAGGGGGGTGGAGAGAGGAGGACAAAGAAGGACAGAGCAGGGCTGTGGATGATGGAGGCACATAAATTGACCACGGTGTGAGGGCTCAGCAGCCATGATATACCGTGGTCCGTTTACAGGTGGGAGGGTATAGCCAGGCAGGATCATCCAGGTTTTTTAGGTGATATGGGGGGGCAAATTATACAGCACAAGCACTGTGCTGTTATTCATGCTTTATCCACTTAGCGCGAATCGCTGTTTATAAACGGCGGTTGCTTTAAGTGGAAGTATTGGGGTATAGTCTGCAGCTACAGGCTATACCCCAGTACCGTTTTTTAGAGCATTATCTGGTAATAATGGCCAATCCGGCTTGGGAGCCGCTCGGTCGTTATCCCAGGCAACGGGAGGGGACACCCCCCCCCTCCCACCACCGTTCGCTGCTCTTCTACGGCCTCCCGTCCCACCAGGAGACCGGAGCTCCGATCGAACATGCCAAGCCACTGTGTGGGGTCCCTGTAGAAGCCGAAATCGTCTTCAATCGGCACTCCGTGCATTTACGGAAGTCACGTCACTTCCGGTTTACTCGGCGGCCAACGGCACCGGTTTTAAAAAAATGACAGTATTCTGAATCGCCATTTTTTTGCGATCTGAATACTGTGAAGTGTAAAGGAGGGATTGCATTCCTCCATAAAGAGTACCTGTCACCATATATTACTATCACAAGGGATGTTTACATTCCTTGTGACAGCAATAAAAGTGATCAGATTTATTTTTTTTTTTTAAAGGAACAGTGTTTAAAAAAAAAATTAAATTAAATTAAAAAAAAAAAATTTATAGCACCACCGTCCCCGTGAGCTCGCGCAGCAAAGAAAACGCACGTAAGTCACGCCCGCATATGAAAACGGTGTTCAAACCACACATGTGAGGTATAACCGCGATCACCAGATTGTGAGCAATAATTCTAGCACTAGACCTCCTCTGCACCTTTAACCTGGTAACCCTTAAAAATTTTTAAAGTGTCACCTATGGAGATATTTAAGTACTGGAGTTTGTCGCCATTTTGCAAATATTCACAATTTTCAACCGTAACATGTATGGTATCTGTTTACTCGGGGTAACATCCTCTTTCACAATATACAAAAAATTGGGTTAACTTTACTGTTGTCTTATTTATTAACTCAAAAAAGTGAATATTTCCCAAAAAATTGCGCTTGTAAGACCGCTGCACAAATACCGTGTGACAAAAAGTATTGCAATGATCGCCACTTTATTCTCTAGGGTGTTTAAAAAATAATAATGTTTGGGGGTTCTAAGTAATTTTCTAGCAAAAAAAAAACTGAACAACAAATGTAAAAAAGGGCTTCGGGGCTTAAGTGGTTAAGGGAACAGGATCTGTTTTTTTTTGGGTTTTTTTAGGGTAACAAGCACTTTAACCACTTCCCGCCCGCCGCACTTATACTGCGGCAAGGCAGCTCTATTACGTGAATCGCTGTACCTGTACGACGCTCCGTGTAGTAGAAATTATGAAATACCTTAGATTGACGCTGTGGCAGCGGTCCCCAAGCACAGCTGTAACCGGCGACATGTCTGCTGAGGCTTCTTCCGGGTTTGCAGGCTCCAGCCAATCACAGCACGGGCTCCAGCGCTGTGATTGGCTGGGGCCGCCGGTCGCGGCACGATCACTCAAAAAAAAACTGCACCTTCCGGGTCAAATAAAGTGCGTTTAGCAGCGATCACCCCAGGTAATTGCTGCCTGTGTGAATGGCCACAAATAGCTGCACCCTCCGGCAGCCTGTCATTACAGTTTACGGGCTTGGCGGCTGCAGCTATCCACTGACAGCTGTCAAACCCTGCAGCAGGAATCAGCAGATTCCGGCCACTGGGATTCACACTTTGGCAAAACACCCATGCACAGGTAGCCTTAGATACACTGGAGAAGAATATCTTTTATTCCCCATGTGGTGTCCATTTTTTCCAATTGTTGAACAAAATTTGGAAATTGGTTAAGTGATTATAAGCGATACAGGAGTTTACTTCTTTTACACCTATTTGGGGTAACTATGGGGTTGATTTACCAACAGCAAATAGGCTGTGCACTTTGCAAAGTGCAGTTGCTCCAGAGCTTAGTAAATGAGCAGAAGCTCCGCTGACTTTCTTCATCCAATCACGTGCAAGCAAAAATGCTGTTTTTTTATTTATTTATTTTTTCCTTGCATGTGATTGGGTACTTTTTGCAAAGTGAAGCACTACCTCATTTACTAATCTCTGGCGCAACTGTACTTTGCAAAGTGCACAGTCTATTTTCCTTTAGTAAATAAACCCCAATGTGTATAAGGAAGTTAAGAAGTAACATTGTTTGCTCTGGTATCGTACGAGAATTTTTTTTGTGTTTGTCCCTTATGACAATTTTGCAGGAACTGTCTCTTCAAAAGCGGTATTTTTCATCCCATTTTTTCATTGGGGGGTAATAGCCATTAGCATGCGTGTGCACATAGGGTGGCAGGGGTGCCTGGGCACACCCTAATCACCCTGTACTGTGCAGACTACCCCTGCTGCCTGGCTGCAGAGAAAGGGGTGGGGGAATCTCTGTCCTCAGTCCCTTTCTCTGTCTCAAATGTGAGACATCAGGGGTCTGGTTAGACCCCTGATATTTCATCAAAGGCCCCCAGCAGGGCTCCTAAATAAGATTGTAAAAAAAAATAATAAAATATAATATTGTAAAAAATATTAAAAAAACAAAATTGTAAAAAAATAAATAAAATAAAAATAAACTACTGACACCGATCTCTGCCCTTCTGACATATATAAGCACACATTCATGTTTGTCTGCGCTTTGTGGCCCACACCCTAATGCAATAGGCTGCACACACCTATGGACATTAGGCCCCTTTCACACGGGTGTCCTGTTCAGGTCGTCCTCTCTGTTTTTCAGGCGGACCTGAACGGACGCTCCATGCAGCCCTATGGAGTGGAGGATGTCAGCAGAGACATCCGCTGCTCTTCGATCCGATCCTGTCCATGGAATACAGACAGATGGAAACCCTATTTTCTATCCGTCTGTAGAATTGGAGCGGATCGGATGAAAACAGACAGGCGGTCCGTTGTCATCCAATCTCCATAGAGGAGAGCGGGGCACTGACAGTTCCACTCACTGAGCATAGACGGTTCTGTCATCTGTCGGCTCAGCGGGGATCAGCGGATCGATCCCTGCGGAGCAAAAACGGACCCCATACACGGAAAGTACACGTGAAAGGGCCCTTAGACTAACTTCACGTTTTTGCATCTCCATTTTCATGTGGTTTTTACCGTGTTTTTCAATGCGCATTGGTTTTTGCACATGCTTTGACCCGCATTTTCATGCTTCATGCATGTTGACTAATAGGAAACTACTACTGAAAACGCATTCAAAAACACATCATACATGCATTTTTGGGTGTTATCATTGACCTCTATTGGCCTTGAAATGCAAACAAGTGGACCCAGAATTTGAACAGGCTCTTTCTATAACATTGCCTTTGATGACACAAAACCCAAGGCCAGAGATTTTTATTTTGTGTGATTAGATTCACTTAAAAGGGTTTATTGCTAGCAATACCAATTGCTCAGGACTAAGGGGTTGATTTACTAAAGGCAAATAGATTGTGCACTTTGCAAACTGCAGTTGCACTCCACAAGAACAGTTGCTCCAGAGCTTAGTAAATGAGGGGAAGCTCTGCTGACTTCCATCATTCAATCACGTGCAGGAAAAAATGCTGTTTTTTTTATTTTATTTTCCTTGCACGTGAAGCTTTACCTCTTTATAAAAATCTGGAGCAACTACACAGCGCACAGCGTGTTTGTCTTTCAACCCCTATGCCTCACCTTTATTGTAAATTAGTTTTATTAATAGACAATGGAGCCTTTGTTATTATTATTCCTTCAGATAAATTTACAACATGCTAGGGTGGAATGCGTGGCATTTGGTCGGTGAATTACAATAACACGGCTGTCGATGCAGGAGACCCGCTGTATCTGGATAGGCCAGATTACAGGAATGTAATACTGGGAATTAATGGGCTTGAAATACAGACCTATCATTAGGTAAAGAAGCCATGCATTGATACAGATTAGGGTACAGCTAAGCCATGGTGTGAAAGTATTTCAACACACACTTGTCCGGGAAATGGTTTAGTGATTCTTTTCTTCTCCTCCTTCCCTCCATCAGTACTTTTAGTTCATTCTCTGCTTTCTTCATTGTGCAGCCAACCTGGTGCTATAAAACCTCAAAATTATTATTATTATTTAGGATTTACAAATGGTTAGGAACCTTCGGATGTGCCAAAAAAAATGGTCAGGTGGATCAGGACAACCAACCGACACCCCTAACATGCAGTTAGGTCCATAAATATTGGGACATGGACACAATTCTAATCTTTTTGGCTCTATACACCACCACAATGGATTTGAAATGAAACGAACATGATGTGCTTTAACTGCAGACTTTCAGCTTTAATTTGAGGGTATTTACATCCAAATCAGGTGAATGGTGTAGGAATTACAACAGTTTGTATATGTGCCTCCCACTTTTTAAGGGACCAAAAGTAATGGGACAATTGGCTGCTCAGTTGTTCCATGGCCAGGTGTGTGTTATTCCCTCATTGTCCCATTTACAAGGAGCATATAAAAGGTCCAGAGTTCATTTCAAGTGTGCTATTTGCATTTGGAATCTGTTGCTGTCAATATGAGATCCAAAGAGCTGTCACTATCAGTAAAGCAAACCATCATTAGGCTGAAAAAACAAAACAAACCCATCAGAGAGATAGCACGCGCGCCGACGCTGCCTGTGAGTGCGCACCGGGAGCACGCACAAGGGCGGGGCGTCCACCCGGAAATTGAGATCCGCGCTCTAGCCGTCTTTCGGCTATAGCGCGGATCTAAAGGGGTTAAAAAGAAAGAACGTGCCAGTGAGCTCAGCAACACCAAAAGACCCAGAAGACCATGGAGAACAACTGTGGTGGATGACCAAATAATTCTTTCCCTGGTGAAGAAAACACCCTTCACAACAGTTGGCCAGTTCAAGAACACTCTCCAGGAGGTAGGTGTATGTGTGTCAAAGTCAACAATCAACAGAAGACTTCACCAGAGTGAATACAGAGGGTTCACCACAAGATGTAAACCATTGGTGAGCCTCAAAAACAGAAAGGCCAGATTAGAGTTTGCCAAACAACATCTAAAAAAGCCTTCACAGTTCTGGAACAACACCCTATGGACAGATGAGACCAAGATCAACTTGTACCAGAGTGATGGGAAGAGAAGAGTATGGAGAAGGAAAGGAACTGCTCATGATCCAAAGCATACCACCTCATCAGTGAATCATGGTGTGGGCATGTATGGCTGCCAATGGAACTGGTTCTCTTGTATTTATTGATGATGTGACTGCTGACAAAATCAGCAGGATGAATTCTGAAGTGTTTGGGGCAATATTATCTGCTCATATTCAGCCAAATGCTTCAGAACTCATTGGACTGCGCTTCACAGTGCAGATGGACAATGACCCTAAGCATACTGCGAAAGCAACCAAAGAGTTTTTTAAGGGAAAGAAGTGGAATGTTATGCAATGGCCAAGTCAATCACCTGACCTGAATCCGATTGAGCATGCATTTCACTTGCTGAAGACAAAACTGAAGGGAAAATGCCCCAAGAACAAGCAGGAACTGAAGACAGTTTCTGTAGAGGCCTGGCAGAGCATCACCAGGGATGAAACCCAGCGTCTGGTGATGTCTATGTGTTCCAGACTTCAGGCTGTAATTGACTGCAAAGGATTTGCGACCAAGTATTAAAAAGTGAAAGTTTGATTTATGATTGTTAATCTGTCCCATTACTTTTGGTCCCTTAAAAAGTGGGAGGCACGTATACAAACTGTTGTAATTCCTACGCCGTTCACCTGATTTGGATGTAAATACCCTCAAATTAAAGCTGACAGTCTGCAGTTAAAGCACATCTTGTTTGTTTCATTTCAAATCCATTGTGGTGGTGTATAGAGCCAAAAAGATTAGAATTGTGTTGATGTCCCAATATTTATGGACCTGACTGTAAATCTACAAACTGTTGGTTGACACTACGTTGATGGTTGGCGTGATACAATCATTGGTTTTTGTACTATTAATCTAAAATTGGGTACAATTCCTAGAAAATTGCCATGTCAACGGCATAAGGTGAAGTCACGGCAGCTCATTTTTTCCAAAAATCGTCTGAAAATTAAGATTAGAAGCTGACTGGATGTGTAGGGCAACCGCAACACTTCATTCTAAAAAAGCTCTTCACACACGAGACCCTTTGTCCTCTGAATGCCGATAGACATCTTAGCTCTTCTTCTTGGAGGTCTCTCACAGCACATGATAAGCCCTCCAAAACCACAGTGCAAACCACAAATTCCTTCATCTGAAGAGGCGAGGGAAACTGTATAAGTGGCTGTAACCAACTACAGCCAACTGTTTGTTCATTGTCTGCACATTTCCTGTCACTGAGATTTTAGACAGCGCACTTCATATGCTTTGCCAGAAGACAGACATAGGAGTATTGGTCATGGGACTTTACATGAGGAGTGCCATGTTCAAATAAATACAAAAATGTACATGTTTATTTGCATACCAAGTAAAAAATGTTGCATAATCAAAATGGACGTGATACAGTACAATGAATGAATCATCAGAGATCAAACCACCAAACCGCCAAACACATGATAGCTGAGATGAAAATTGCATGTTTGCACATACATAAAAGCATTTTTAGACAAATACATGTTGAATGCATACGTCAATTAATAGATGTATTTAAAACTCTACTCATTATTTACAGTTTTAGAGAAACCCAGCATTGCACTCCTGATGAGCGGTTGTAACACCGCGAAACGCGTAGAGTTTTATTTATTTATTTTTTTGTTTACAAAAAGCTTTATTGGAAGGTAAAGTACAAAGAAACGTTACAAAGTATATAAACAATGTAATAAAAGAGGTATCCAGAAATATATAGTATAAAAGATATCGGATGGTACATTACATATAAGGGTCAGTTAGTCTTTAGTTATAGTATCCCAAAGCTTCCATTTTTGTTCATATAAGATAGTTTGATCTTGTAAAGTACAATAGATATATTCAGTAAGTCTAACTGAAGACATTCTTGACATGACTTGTTGCCATGAGATAGAGGGGGTACGCCACTTGCATGCGGTCATCCAGATGACTGCGCTACAGAGGGTATGCAGTAATCTATTGGTTTGGCGCGAAACGTTTGGAATTTTACTGAACAGAAGGCACATTTGCGGGGTAAGTAAAATGTTATCAATCGTTAATTGTTCTGCAATTTTAGTGACCGCTTTCCATATTGGATCTAAGTGTTTGCAGTCCCAAAATATATAGGGTGCCTTCACTTGAACAGCCTCTAAAACAGTTTGGGGAGCAGTTGGGATAATATTGATGTATTCTGGATGGGGACATATACCATCTTGTCATTAGTAGAGTAGAGTTTTAAATACATCTATTAATTGACGTATGCATTCAACATGTATTTGTCTAAAAATGCGTTTATGTATGTACAAACATGCAATTTTCATCTCAGCTATCATGTGTTTAGCGGTTTGGTGGTTTGATCTCTGATGATTCATTCATTGTACTGTATCACGTCCATTTTGATTATGCAACATTTTTTACTTGCTATGCAAATAAACATGTATCTCTATACATTTTGTATTTATTTGAACGTGGCACTCCTCATGTAAAGTCCCATGACCAATACTCCTATGTCTTTATGTATAATTAGGGATGGAGGTTCGACACGGTAGTTGCGATGGTTCTCATTATCCTGTTCTTGCCAGAAGATATCTGATACATGAATGGAAGGACAAATGAACAGAAATACAGGATGTTCCCTACAGCCACCTTTAAGTCAGCCTAATGCTGGCCACACACAAGTAGCTTTTCTAACAAACGGTTGAATGAAAGTTCTCAGTAAATTCAATGACTTGACGAATGCCATTCGAAAGGACTTCAAGAAATGTCTGCTCTAAAAAATCGAGTTTGGAGTGAATGGTCATACCCAAACAAAAACCACATTCATTGTTAAAAATTTGTTTGATTTCTCATCACTGTTCTAGAAAATGAAGGTCGATTTGACCCTACTAGCCATTAGAAAATGGAAGAAACTTTCTTAAATAAAATGACAATTTTCAAGCATAATTCTACTAATGTATGGCTACCTTATGCCTCCCATCTCCAGAGTTCTTCCTTTTCTAGGCCAAGGCTTGGGTGAGACTGGAGGTGGAACAAGTCAGCACACACTGGGAGCAAGGGGTCCAATATGAATCATTTCTCAATTATAAAGGACATCACAGTGGGGTTGATTTACTAAAACTAGAGAGTGCAAAATATGGTGCAGCTGTGCATGGTAGCCAATCAGCTTCTAACCTCAGCTTATTCAATTAAGCTTTGACTAAACACCTGGGAGCTGATTGGTTTCTATGCAGAGCTGTACCAGATTTTGGACTCTTCAGTTTTAGTAAATCAACCCCACAGGCTTAGCACAAACTCCACAACAAGGCACTGTTCCAAACTCTGGCGATCTTTCACTATCTCTGCTAAACCAGGTGCCAGGCCAAGGGAACCCATCTCAGTTCCGTGTACTGCTGCTACATCAATCACAAGGCCACACACAAAGCTTTATCCAGCCAGAACACACATGACGAGTCCCTGCCTAAGGACTTCCCCACTGACACATTTCATCCTTGAATTAGAACTAAAGGCAAAACTTGGGGAGATTTCTCATCACTTCCTGTCTCATAGCCTAAGCAGGAAGTGAGAGGAAATCTCTCCAAAGTGTTGTCACCAGAACTAGTGCTCTTATTGGAGGATTTCCCTTCTTTTCCTGTTCTGGTGACAACCCAAAATGTATGATTTTCTTTGGCTTTCAGTGATATCGGTAAACAAGACAAATAGGTTGGGTGAATCTCTCTCTTTATTCCATCTAACATTTTAAAAAGTTTGGGCTTTAGTTATACTCTCTCTACGATTACAGATGAAACACATCAGAGGGGGCGGTCTATAGGTGGTAATCTTTATGTGTGTTCAGCTAAATAAAGATTTGTACAAAGAGTTGTGTCTTTAGAGCGAGGCCTTGTGATTGAGATAGAGGAAGTGGCTTAGTGGTTACTCTTCAACCTTGGGGCACTGGGGTCCTTGGTTTGAGCCTCAGTCAGGACTGCATGGTGCTTGTGTGGTTTTCCTCTAAGTCCTTTGATGTTCTCCCACTCTCCAAAGATATGCTAGTAGGTTATTTAACTTGTGTCCCAATTGGCCATAGTATGATATTCTACTCACATCTACTATTGCACTGAAGATGGCTGCCTCAACAGCAGATGAAGAACTGAATATTAAGTAGCTGCAAAGAAACTGAGAGACTCAATAACTGCTTACAAGTTCAAAATTCGTAAAGCTGGCACAACATAGAATTCCCTCTAATTGCTGCTGAATCGGCTGAAATTCGAGTTTTGGGGGGCCATGTTGTCACCACCCTCCTCAACAAACTTCAGCTGAAAGAGCCGGAAGGAAAATTGTCAGCTTAACAGTGATAGCATGCTATTTGATGCAATCATCGTACAGTAGCTAGAAAGAGAGATTCTTCTATGCTTGCTGTTAAGTGTGGATGAAGGAATCTGTTGGATTTCTAGCCATAACCGTACACAACTGTAAACTGCAAAAGTGGTTGTAAAGCCTAAATATTTTTTACCTTAATGCATTACTTGCATTTAGGTGTCTGCATCCCCCCTCACCTCCCCTTTTACTTACCTGAGCCCTCATTCGATCCAGTGCTGTGCACATCTGCAGCTCTACTCTCCCCTCTTCTCTCACCTCACACTGGCTTTGCTGGGGCAATGGGGGAGCCATTGGCTCCCAGTGCTGTCAATCAAACCCAGTGATGAGGAGGTGCAGCAGAGGAGCTCGACTGTGAGCAGTTTCCCATGGGGGCACTGGACAGAGGGGAGGGACCAGGAGCGCAGGCGGGGACCCAAATAAAGGAGGTCCGCAGCCGTTCTGTGTAATTCCATTGCAAAGAGCAGGTAAGTATAGACATGTTTGCTTTTTTTTTTAATTTTATCTTTAGAATCACTTTAAAGTGGTTGTAAACTCTCACATATAGTCAGTGAAGTGAACAGCCCCAGATGATACACAGAGATGAAACAAATCTGCAATCTTCTTTCTCAGAAGAGTGTTAAAATATCTCCTCACCTGTCAGGAGCACAGAGGAGGGGCTGGAGCGACTGCAGTGTGAGAGCTGTGTGAGAACATGGGGGGGGGGGTCTA
>BLSH010023537.1:126089-139102 GCA_018402905.1 Glandirana rugosa
GCTCCCCCCCCCCCCCCACATAAATTTATCTCATGTGCTGGGAAAACTTCTCAGAAGTGACTCATGCTGATTACAGAGGAACCAAGCACCAGAGAGAAACCAGCTTTGGAGAGAGATAAGTAAACACCACAGATATACAGTATGTGCTTTGTTCAGATACCATGACTGAGGTTTACAACCACTTTAAATAGATCTGTTACAATGCAGCAAATGCTTCTGTTCCCATTTATGCATTTTTCATCCAGGAAATTTTTTTTTACAAGCAATTTTGTTGCATTTTGCCAAACCCGGTGGTGGTGGTGTACATTGTACAATTGAGAATGATCAGGAAAAAATGGAAAGCAAAGCAGCTGTAAAGATGCTGCCCTATGTAGGATGGCTACTACAGCAGCGTGAGGTTGGCACAGGAACCATTGAGGGAACACTTTGCATGTTATCAATGAATGCAAAGCATTCTATGATTGGACAAGATAGGGTGGTGACATAACAATATTAATCTTGTCCAATCAGGGAAACTTTCCCTTTGCTTAGAAAATGCAAAGTGTTCTCTAAATGGCAACCATGTCAAGCCAGCGACCTTCTGTGTTCACAATACAACAGGGCAGCCACTCCAGCACAGCACCCAGAGGCTAGCAGTGATCACTCTAGTAGGGGTTTCCAGCTTCCAGGGTGGGCCAATGTAACTATGTAAAAATTGCCATACGTAAACTTTAAAGTGGTTGTAAACCCTTACATATACTGAGTGACGTGACTGGCCTCAGGTGATACAAAAGATGAAACAAATCTTCCTACATAAGTTGTACTTGTTTACAGGGCCATCTTTAACACAGGGCAAAAGGGGCAGCTGCCCCAGGCCCAGTCATTGTTGTGGGGCCCAAAGCAGCTGCCCCTTGAGCCCGCACTGCCTGCAAATAATTGAGTGGATTCGGGGCCCAATAAAAATTTTGCCCAGGGTTCAATCAATTTATGACAGCCCTGCCTGTTTATCTGCAGCAATATCTCCTCCACAGCCTTCTGAAGCACACAATTTACACAGTATTTCTGATCATCAGACGGCAAAGGGAGGGGATCCGATGTCGCACACTGCACAGCATAGAGAGGAGAGCTGAGTGTAATCTGAGATCTGAGTAAAGAGTATGGATACACCCTGCTCCACAGAAGTCTCATAGGGAAACATGCACATCGAAAGCTGTCAGTCATCTGCTCTGTGCTCAGTTCCCCTGTACAAACCCCTGTATTCCTTAGAGCCAGTATAACCTGTGAAGAGACTCATACACATAGCAAGTGAATGAGAGATGAGACAGAAATCATACTAGGTGCTTTGGATTGAGGCAGACACACACTATAGAGGGATATACTTGATCAGTTTACTACCACTTTAAATGTATACAATGCCTACTTGACTGTGCGAGGTCCTGCCAGGAAAATAAGCAATGTTTGAGACAGTTCAATTTCTGAGTCCTGTTGGGTACTGGGCTCAGTACGCCTCTAGGTGCCCTTTTACATCCAGTTTACAATGCCAGAAGAGGAGGTGACTGATGGGCTGTCTGTGGATGGTAAGTTGCCTCAGTTGACACTTAACTAATCACTTAATAAGGAACGTCAAGGAATGACTGTAATATCCGTATTAATGAATTTGCGCATAAACATAGCACCATAGACAAGTGGTTTAAGCTGGCAACTTAGTGCGTTCGTTTTCGTGCCAGAAAAAGATTATATGAAGGAATTCTTGTGTCATGAGTTTCTGTATTTAAAATTCCTGAAAGAACTGACAGATATGGACTGCAGCTACTGAACGAGATTGTAAAATGAATCTGCCTTTTCTTTTCAGCTTTCACCTCGCTGCTACCAAAGGGAATGCAGACTGTCTCAAGGTTATGTTGACGCACGGGGCGGATGTCTGTGCTCAGGATCTATCAGGTACAACTTAACAAGCTTTTCTCAAGAAAAAATAGGTGAAAAGTAATATTTATTGTATCAGCTGTGACTACAATTGCTGTCACATTGCGTGCTACGCCTAGTACGAGGTGGTATCAAAAAGACTCGTTTTGTAACAGGCCAACAGATGGCGGCACAAGGCTGCACGCACAGTCACAGGGAGCACCGACCTTCATAAGTCAGTGTGCCAAAAGACATCGCCCTGTGCACATTGGGAGCTGTGCAACTGGTGCTATTCTGACCACGTATGTTACCATGTCTGCGATTTCATCATGTACAGCAAGTTAGAGCAAAGAGCAAATGTGGAATTCTGCGTGAAACTGGGCAAATCTGCCATAGAGACATGTGACATGATTCGGCAAGTTTACAGCGATGCTGCAGTGAGTCATTCAAGGTGGCACGAGAGCTTCAAGAGCGGAAGAACATCACTGGAAGACAACGGGAGATCAGGAAGACCTTCAACAAGTTCAACCCCCAAACATGTAGAAACCAGGGGAGGGCTGGGGCAGGGTGGCAATTGCCCCCCAGGCTACCCTAACTTACATTCAAAATGGCCGACGGCCGCTGCCCGCTCACACTTTTTTCTTCTTGTGGAGGAAGGAAGCAGGGGCCAGGGGCGCAGCCACCAAATAACTGCAGGCAAAGGGGGGGGGGGCACCCAGGGCCAGCTGTGCTGATAGGCAGTGGCAAGCCTGCATGATGGGCACTGATCAGGTTGCATTTGATAGGCACCGGTGAGGCTGCATTGATGGGCACTGGTGAGGCTGCATTGATGGGCACTGGTGAGGCTAAGCTGGTAGGCATTGATGAGGCTGCATTGGAGCTGCATTGATGCATTCTTTTTGTTAAACCTCCTTTGTTGCTATTAACATTAAATTATGTTACTACATTGTATCATATTTGTCTTGCTTCATAACATTAATATCCTTTCTAAAATCAGGTGGGCATGGATGGTGAGCTGATTCGGTGGTTCAATGGGTCACTTGCCTGGACTTGCCCCCCAGACCTAAGGCTGCCAGCCCTCCCCTGGTAGAAACCATTCGACAACTTATGCATGATGGTCGTCTGAGAACGATCCACAACAATGCTGCCATTGCCGGTGTGTCATACAGAACAGTCCAGGCAATCCTCACGTGTGATTTGAAAATGCGCCGTGTTTGTCCCCAGGCTGCTGACCCAGGAGCAGAAGGCCAAGAACTTCGTCAGCATACCGTGGATGACCCATGTCAAGGATCATTACCGGTGACGAAACTTGGGTGTACGGGTACGACCCTGAGACAGTCTTCATAGTGGAAGAGCCCATCAACTCCACCACCAAAAAAGGCGAGGCAGGTCCACAGCTCAACCAAGTGCAGCTCAAAGGTCGCAGTTTTGACACCATTGCAGAGATCTAGCGCTAATTGCAGGAGGTGATTGACACGCTTCGATGAGAAGACTTCCAGGACTCATTCCAGAAGTGACAGAAAGACTGGGAGCGCTGTATTGCTGTGCAAGGGGACTATTTTGTAGGGGGAAAGTGTGTAAACATAGATAAATAAAGTACTTTCTTGTAAATAGAGCTAGTCTCAAAACTTTTTGATACCACCTCATATTTGAGGCAAGGGGGTGGGTTTACTAAAGGCAAATAAGACTGGGCACTCTGCAAATGCAGTTGCATTCATTTTACCTAGTAATTGTAAAAGTGGTAAAGCTTCACTTTGTAAAGAATATCTAATTAGGTGCAAGGAAAAACATTATTTTTCTTGCACGTGATTGGATAATGGATATCTGCAGAGGTTTACCACCTTTATTAAGCTCTGGGGAAAATTAGTGCAACTGCACCTGCAAAGTGCACAGTCTGTTTGCCATTTGTAAAAAAAACAACCCCATGGGGTTGATTTACAAAAGGCAAATAAACTGTGCACTCTGCAGGTGCAGTTGATCCAGAGCTCAGTAAATGAGGGGAAGCTCTGCTAACCTCCATCATCCAATCATGTGCAAGCAAAAATTAAAAACAGTATTCCCACTATGCTGTACAGTATTCAGATAAGATATGCTTCCATATATTAGTACCCTCAACCACTCCTCTATCCAGCTATTATATTCTGAGGAGAGCAATACTTCTTCCTTTCAGAATAGTGCTGACGTCAGTAGGGGACATGTTGGAACTCTGCAGAGAGACCGCCGTACCTAGCGCTGTCAGATGGGGACAGGTTCTCAGCCATGTGCAAGCTCCATAGAGACAATTTTCCCATGCTGGAGCAGAAAAGAAAGGGTGAATATGGGCAGCTGGCATTAAATTGAACCTGTTGCTTTGCCCTCCATGGGTTAAGCTCAGGGGCACTTTAACAATGCTCATAATTAGGGATGCACTGATACCAGTTTTTCAAGAGTACCGATACTTTTTCCCACATACTCGCCGATACCAGTTACCTATTTTTTATTTTTTTAGAAAATTTGTCCTTTTTTCCCCCACAAATAGAACTTTCTTTTGGTGGTATTTGATCACCTCTAAGTTTTTTATTTTTTGCGCTATAAAAAAAAAGTGCGACAATTTTGAGAAAAAAAAATATTTTTTACTTTCTGCTATAAAACACATCAATAAAAAATGGAATAAATCTAATTTCTTCATTAATTTAGGCCAATATGTTTTCTGCTACATATTTTTGGTAAAAAAATCCCAATAAGCTGATATTGATTGGTTTGTGCAAAAGTTATAGCGTCTACAAACATATTTTTATGGAATTTTTATTTATTTTTTACTAGTAATGGCGGCGATCAGTGACCTATAGTGGGACTGCGACATTGCGGCGGACAAATCAGACACTAAGTGACACTTTTGACACTTTTTTGGGGAACCAGTGACACCAATACAGTGATCAGTGATAAAAAATATGCACTGTCACTGTGCTAATGACACTGGCAGGGAAGGGGCAATCAAAGGGTTAAATGTGTTCCTAGGGAGTGCTTTCTAACTGTGTGTCAGGTCCTTGTACTGTGAGAAAGCAGAGATCCATGTTCCTGCTTATCAGAAACACAGGATCACTACCTTCCCTTCGCACAGAACGGCGGGAATGATCGTCGGGTCCCAGGGGACATCGAGTCCGCCGGACCCACTGATTGGCTCCTGCTGTATCCAATCGTAGTGGGAGCGGGTCGCCGGCTGTGGGCGCACAGGCCCGGAAGTACAGAATCATCTACAGGTACGTGATTCTGCACAGGAGAGCCGCCTTGCCACCGTATATATACAGTAAACAGTCAGCAAGCAGTTAACAGAAGTCAAGGCAAGTCACAATGGAATTGTAAAAAAGGTATCAGTTTTAGTATCTGAGCATTTGCACAAGGTCATGAATCAAATGTGTGGTTGGGGGAATCCCTCCGTGGAGCTATTTTATTCTGACAGCAGGAAGGGTACCAAATCATCAGAATACACTCATCAGCACCACCGGCTATAGGCTATTTGTAAAGAAGTCAAATCAACGTTTGTACAACCTGCCTTCCCATAGATGGATCGAAATTTGGCCAGTCCCCGCTGAACCAGCCAATTTATGAGCTTTTACATTATCCTTTACATATGGTACCGATGGTGCTTTCCAAGGGTTTTATCTACATTTTAAAGTATAAAATATCATAAAAATGCCATTGTTTAATTCTAAATTGTAAACCTAGACACATAAAATCAAGTTTCCTATTTCATTAAATAATGTAACGTTTTACTAGTGTGTAGCCCCCACTTCACCTTATCTCACCCCCATTTTATTGGAGTTTCAAATGTCTGAATGATGGTGGTGCCACAAGGTGACATGCTGTTAGGGGATTGGTTATTATCTGAGGTGGTCCCTTCAACTACACACACATATGTATTAGTCTGGCTGAATAAATCCAAAAAAGGTGCTGACTGAGACTGAGAACCTTTATATAATTATATAATTTAGGCAACTCAGTAACTGAGATTGACTTGGCAACTGTGGTTATTATAAAGACATTGAAGAGGACCTAGCATCATACACTATGTATTTTTCACATTAAAAGTGTGCATGCTAAGTGTAAGACCTTTTGGCTAAGATCAAGTGTAGTATCTGTTCTTATCAGTGATCTAGTAGAGGTTCTGTGCTGTCATTCTAACCAAGGTTGGAATACCTGGTTATAAATCTCTGCAAGAGTGATGGGGGCTTGAAAGGTTAGTACCGGCTGGGACAGAGACCAGGGCGCCCACAGGCAGTTGGGGCATGGGAGTAATCCCCCTGGGAAAGCTGGAAGAGCCCATTACCTCCTGATTTAAAAATTCTACCTTGTCAGGCCATGGGCTGGGAAAGCAGAAGGTCTGCGGTGTCTGTGCCCTCTGGGAGTGGTGACCCTACGGGTGCGCTTAGTAACACTTGGATGTGGGACCCCGCTGTGTGAAAAGGCACAGTCACCAAATGCTTCCCTTTTGCACTGCGCATTTTAGGGCTGGGCCTTTTGGCTAAGTCTGGGGGCAATTTTTGTCTACCAGGCCTCAGGGCTCGGCCAGTGCACAATTGCACAGCCACTTTTTTAATTCACCCCAAAGGTGTTCTATGGGGTTGAGGTCAGGACTCAGGACTTTGCGCACTGATCAAAATCATTTGGCGGAGGGGGATTATGGTGTGGGGTTGCTTTTCAGGGGTTGGGCTTGGCCCCTTAGTTCCAGTGAAGGGAACTCTTAAGGCGTCAGCATACCAAGACATTTTGGACAATTTCATGCTCCCAGCTTTGTGGGAACAGTTTGGGGATGGCCCTTCCTATTCCAACAAGACTGCACACCACTGCACAAAGCAAGGTCCATAAAGACATGGATGAGCGAGTTTGGGGTGGAGGAACTTGTCTGGCCTGCACAGAGTCTTGACCTCAACCCGATAGAACACCTTTGGATGAATAAGAGCGGAGACGGCGAGCCGGGCCTTCTCGTCCAACATCAGTGCCTGACCTCACAAATGTGCTTCTGGAAGAATGGTCAAACAGTCCCATACACACTCCTAAGCCTTGTGGACAGCCTTCCCAGAAGACTTGAAGCTCTTATAGCTGCAAAGGGTGGGCCAACTCAATATTGAAGCCTACGGACTAAGACTGGGATGCCATTAAAGTTCATGTGCGTGTAAAGGCAGGTGTCACAATACTTTTGGTAATATAGTATATATAGATATATATTTATCAACAATTACAAAAAAACAGTACAGTATATTAGTATTATACAGTACACAGTTATATACACTCTCACACTCTACTCATGACTCTCAGCTCTTCTGCCACTTGCAGTAGTTGTTTGGAGCTGTCATTAAAAGCATGTACTGTATCCTTCTAGCACAATAATTCTACTTCTATTGTTTTCTAGGTCACACTGCTCTACACTTGTCTGTGAAACATAACCACATAGAGTGCGTCAAAAGGCTTCTCCAGGTAAACTGACCATCTCTTGTTTCTCTGCTTCATAAAGATGACTGGATACTCAGTAACATATAGACACAAATTAAAAATGAAACAGTATATATTTTATTATTTTTTTTACTAGGAACAAAGTTTTGGCTTTAGGTATGCTTTAACTTATATTCATAAGATTATTTAAATGTAAATCGTAGAAGAGAAGAAGCTATAGTTATACTTTATGCATTGTATGAAAACCGTAGCCACATACTGCATAAATATAGCATCCTCAAAAACTTTATTGATCTAGATGAGCCTTTCACGACCAGGGTTTCGTAAAGTAAAGCTAAAAAGTAAGCTATTCCTTGAGAGTTGAACAATTTCAGCCTTTGAGCACCAATCTAAGGGGCTCCTACTCCTACTGGCCACCAATCTAAGGGGGTCCTTCTTCCACTGACCACCAATCTAAGGGGTCCATCTTCTATTGACCACCAATCTAAAGTGGTCCTTCTCCCACTGACCATCAATCTAAAGTGATCCTTCTCCCACTGAACACCAATCTAATGGGGTCCTTCTCCCACTGACCACCAATCTAGGATGGTCCTTCTCCTACTGACCACCAGTCCAACAGGGCCCTTCTCCCCGTGATCACCAGTCTGAGGGGGTCCCTCTCCCACTGACCACCAATCTAACGGGGTCCTTCTCCCATTGACCACCAATCTAAGGTGGTCCTTCTACTACTGACCACCAATCTAAGGAGGTCCTTCTCCCACTGACTACCAATCTAAGGGGGTCCTTCTCCCACTGAGCAAGTAGTGTCACCAGTACACCAGGATCTCCAAACGAGTCCAAAGCTTTATTCACCGATCACATAGTTATAGCAAAGAGCGACGTTTCGGAGCCTGATGACACATGCCTGATGAAGGGGTCCTGCGTGGCTCTGAAACGTCGCTCTTTGCTGTAACTATGTGATCGGTGAATAAAGCTTTGGACTCGTTTGGAGATCCTGTTGTGCTGGTGACACTACCTGCTCTGATGTTATGCGGTACCAGCCATTGGTCACTCCAAGCACCCACATTAGAAATAAGCTATCTGTGCAGGAATGTGTGCGTTGGGAATATTACAAATGTCCTTCTCCCACTGACCACCAATCTAAGAACGAAACCTTGTATCTATCCTCCCACTGTGCTGCATTTCACGCAATACGTGGGCTTATTCGTAGAGAGTATAGGCCCAAGTGTTGACTAAAACACTTTACAGAATGTGTCAACAGGCTTTGGGCTTGATGTGTCCACAGTTTTTGAAGCATCTGAGATCGTTTAGTCTTCATAGACAAGTGTTTTGGCATACAGTTGACCTCCTTCTGATCTGCATTTGACCTGCTTCAAGTGGGTTTTGCATCCCCATAGACTGTATGAGAACGTTAAACCTGCCTGATGCAAACAACAGCTGGTCAACACAGGCCTTTCCAGGCAGGGTCTTGTTTAACAATTAGGATCAATAAAGCTTATGAGGACACTGTGTTTATGCGGCAAGTGCTACATATTTCCTATGATGACTAACTGTGTGGTGTGAATAGCTCACAATGGTTAGAGGTAGAAGCATTTTGCGGGCTTAAGCCCATGCCAATTATCATCAATAAAGTTCCCCTTTAACTGGATAGGGAGCTTAGGCCTGGAGTATCATCCACATTCCATTAAAATTAAAAACAAAAAATAACCTGTACTGATCGAAATATGGAGGCGTCCATTACTCACTTCCTGAAAATGCTAGTTTCCTGGTTGTCTCTGGTTTCAATACTTTCTGGAATGAGTGGGTAAGGGTTGCAATTTCTGTTGAAATTTTATTGTTATCAGTGTCCATGTATGGGAAATTTACTCAGTCTGTTTGTCCTGGTGACTACCATTGTGAGGAAAAAGCCAACATTTTGAGTTGTCACCAGAACAGAAACAATCTTCCAATAGACCACTCAATATATTCTGACACGCCTAAATGTTAGACATGTTTAGGCGCAATTGACTGTTAATGCATTCCAATGGCCAAAATAAATTAATATTCTGGTCAATGTAATTCATCAATGCTCAAATGATTGACGTATCTAAACGTGTGTGCAAAATTTTTTTGTGCAGCTTTTCTCCTGCCAGGAGTTCTTGCGGTCCGAGGACAAAAGCAAACACTCAATGTACATGAGGCCTAAGTGAAAGGGGGTAAAGGTCCATTTTAACTGCATAGGCGGGGATTTTGCAAAGGTGAACAAACCAACCCTTGAATTCAACCAAAAAAAAAAAATGAATGCATAAATAAAAAATCTGAATATACAGAACTCTAAACCACCCACAGATGAACCAGGGGAAAGCAAAATAACCTTTAGGCTACTTTGACATTGAAGTGGTAGCCGCGGTTGCTGTAAAACCCCGCTAGTTTTAACAGAGTTTTACCAGCGATAGGGCTCCGCAATGCAGGCAGGAGCACCGCGCTTTTAACCCCCCACAAGGGGTTAAAAAGGGGTTAAAAGTGCCTGCGCTACCGCGGTGGTGTGCAGCCGCTTCAGAAGCGCTTGCCATTCATTTCAATGGCAGGGGCGGTAGAGGAGCGGCATATTACCACTCCCCTCACCGCCCCAAAGATGCTGCTTGCAGGACTTTTTGTAACGTCCCGCTAGCGCACCGCCCCAGTGTGAAAGCACTCAGGACTTTCACATTGGGGTGGATTGGGGGGGACTTTTGAGGCGCTTTACAGACGCTATTTTTAGCTAAATAGCATCTGTAAAATGCCTCAGTGTGAAAGCAGCCTTATGGGTCCAATTTGTTCCAAAAGGGAAAATAAAAAATTTAACAATTGGCTATTCTATTCATAATAATAAAAAAAATGTAGGGTGTAGATATTCCTTGTTTCAGCAAAGCTTATACATTCTTGAATACAATGACAGACACTTAGCTTACATTTCTCTTTCAGTAAACCTAGCATAGTAACCAATAATAATCCATCCCGTATAATACTGAGTCGGTGGATGGATCCGGGCTCCCCAAGCAGATGTTCCACATACGTTGACCCTGACGTGTGCGAACCTGAGAAGAGAGTATTTGTGCAGCCTCCATCCAGCATAGATTGATCTGTAAAGGTGTGCTACGTCTGACCCTTCCAAAAATCTTCACATTCCAGGCATGTTTGCACTAAGCTGGAAACTACAATGCAAAGGCCACTCTCCATATTCTCTATGGTTTACCCGCACAAAGGAATGAATCCCAGATATTTTGTAGCACAGATAGTTTATGTTGAACTTTTATTGCTTTCACTCTTCCTCAAGCCTATATTTTGATTACTGAAATGCACAGTCTTGCTCTTCCGCAGTCTAAATGTCCGACGGAATGCACAGACAACGGCGGGAGGACGTGTATTCATTATGCAGGTATGTTGCCGGATTCTGTATACGTCTGTGTATATATATCTCTTTGCTTGTCCTGTTTTGAGGCTGAAGCACAATACTTGTTATTGTTCTTAAAGGTTGTAGGAACCACAGGGGGTGTTATACCTATAAAGCTCCCTTATGTTACAGGTCTAAAGCTGGCCATACACTAGAAGAATTTTGATACAAAAATCCACCAGTGTATGGCTAGGTTAAGTTTGTTCTGTAGTAGCATTTCTCAACTTTTTTACCCTAATGAAATCCTTGAAATAGTTTTCAGCTCCCAGGGAACCTCTGCTAAACAAAATGATATCTACAGTTGATGCTACATTAGCTCTAGATAACAAAATAATGATCAGAATATACTGTGAAAAAAACCATAGTGTCTTCTTACACTAGTGGTCTGTGTAGAGGTTGCCCCTTATGTGGTGATTGTAGACGTGCCCCCCTTACATTTTATAGTGATCATTGTAGGCATGCCCCATTATGTTTCTGTTCATTGGGGATGTGCATTATTATTTTTCCTGTCATTGAAGAAGTGCCCTCTTATGTTTCTGGTCATTGTAGACGTGGCCTCTTACATATTTGGTCATTGAAGTGCCCCCTTATATTTATGGCCATCATACTCCCTTACATTTTTTGTTGTTGTAAAGGTGTCCTCTTATATTTCTTATCATTGTAGAAGGGCCCCCTTACATGTCTGGCGATTGTAGAAGTGCCCTCTTACATTAGTGGTCAGTTTATTGCTCCCTTACATTCCTGATCATTTTAGAAGTGGCCCGTTACATTGGTTGTCAGTGCAAAATTGCCCTCTTACATTGATGGTCATTGAAGGTATGGGTGTTATGTCCACTATTGCTCACTGCTTAAGCAACCACTGGATGTACCCTAGTATTCCGTGGAACCCTGGCTGAAAAAGGCTTTTCTATAAGCTGACCATCATTTATTATTCTACAGTTGATGGTACATTAGCTCTAGATAAAATAATGACCAGAATATACTGTGAAAACCGTAGTGTCTCCTTACACTAGTGGTCAGTGGAGAGGTTGCCCCTTAAGTGGTCATTGTAGACGTGCCTCCTTACATTTCTGGTCATTGTAGATGTGTCCCCTTATATTTCTGACCATTGTAGAAATGGCCTCTTACATTTTTTGGTTGTTGTAAGAGTGTCCCCTTATATTTCTTGTCATTGTAGAGGGACCCCCTTACATTTCTGGTCATTGTAGAAGTGCCCCCTTACATTAGTGGTCAGTTTAGTGCTCCCTTACATTCCTGGTCATTGTAGAAGTGGCCCCATTACATTGTTTGTCAGTGGAAAATTTCCCCCTTACATTGATGGTCATTGTAGCTATTGGGGTTTATCGTATATTGCTCACTGCTTAAGGAACCACTGGAGGAACCCTAGTATTCCACGGAACCCTGGCTGAAAAAGGCTTTTCTATTGACTGACCATCATAAATTAAAATCAAAGTTTGGCATTTTTTTTCAAGAATAATACTTACCTAGGTGGATGCAGCATCGGTCCAGTTCTTAGACTGAGAATGGAGCAATCAAAGACCACTGATCGCTTGGTTCTCAGAGCCCTGTGAGCAGAGAGCTGGTGACTGCTGTGGAGGGGACAGGAGCGCCTGGCTCAGGATCTCAGCAGCTTGCTGAGAGGCTGAATCAGAGGCTGGTCCAGGGTTGTGGGCGGATCCCAACCATATGGTTGAGATCTTTCTCCAGCCTGCACCGGCTCTGCGACGTCAGCTGATAGCGGGCTTCAGCAGGAGAGCTTTGGCTGTACTTCTCGTTTAATTCCTCCACATTGGTATTAGAATTGCCTAATTATAAGGGTTTCAAAATGGTTATTCCAGTTCAACCTGTATATACAAATGCTTGTTTGATGGTCAAAAATCGTTTTTCATAGGGCACAATCCAATTTCTCGCAAGGGGAAAAGAATGGGAAATTGTTGGCCTTACTAGTTGAGGACAGACAGCCGCCACCGAATATTCCGATTATTAGAAAGCAATCAGGATACTTTTTGCTAAAAACTGGTAGTTTGTTCGTAAACATATATGTCCAACTTGACCTTATTGGTAAAACTTTGGGAATATTAATCCGTTAAGATTATGGTTACACCTCCTTAATTTGCTCTTCATGTCGGTTTCGAGAGGACGACTTCGGGCGATAGTCGACTGCAGCGTCTCGGCCACGTCCGACCTCTTTCTAGAGTTGGTATACCAACCCTAGGCGGGTGTTGGGACCTGGTCGGAGACTAAGTCGGAGAGTCGTTCGACGACTCTAGGACTCGGTCCGCGAGGACAG
>BLSH010023537.1:140652-164596 GCA_018402905.1 Glandirana rugosa
CTGATCCAATTTAAGTTTATACACAGGTTCTATTATACACCAGCTAGGCTGGCAAAAATTTATCCTACGGCATCAGAGGAATGTTGGAGATGCACACACTCCCCGGCAGAGGCAGGTCATATATTTTGGAACTGTCCTCAAATACAGATATTCTGGAAAGAGGTGGTGGCGTGTGTGTCCTCTATGTTATCTGTACCTATTCCAATCACAATTAAAGTATGTCTACTAGGCTTGGTGGAAGAGGTGGTTCCATCTAGGGCGTTGAAAACACTACTAAACATACTGTTTTTCTATGCTAAAAAAGCTATTTTGTTGCACTGGAAGAAGTCGGTGGCTCCTACGCTGTCCTACTGGAAGGGATTGGTCAATGCCATGGTACCATACTATAAGGCCACATATACTAGCAGAGGATGTGTCAAAAAGTTTAATAGAGTGTGGCAGGCGTGGCTGGGAGACTCATCCACGACGGGTTAAAACCTGAGTTACTAGAGAAGTAACCTAGAGGAGGGGAGACTCCCTGTGGGTACAAAAGAGAGGGGGGGAGGGGGCAAATATTGATCCAAAAGAAATGGAAATGGTCTGGGGGGACGGGAAGCCGGAAGGGGGTTCGGGGGGAGGGGGGTTGGGGAGCATTGAAGTTGTTTTTCTTCTCTTTTTTTTTTTCTTTTCATTTGTTTTTCCTTTTTTGTTCTTCACGAACCGTTGGTTCGGAGGTGACCAGCTGGGTACCTCACTGTGTTAGATGGGTCGCCTGCGTGCGACTGTTGTTTTGTATGTTTACTGAGAAAAAAAACTTAATAAACAGAATTTATAAAAAAAAAAAATCGTTTTTCATATATTCTGATGAAATCCTTCACATTGGTAAAGCTCAATACCAAATCCTACAAAGAAAAAACGGCATTAGTACTTCACTAAAACAGAATGTACAGAATTCCTCTGGAAGAGTTTGGCAAGTTTCTTGTTCTTTTCACAAAAGTTGGCATTTTTATCTCATCCTTCCAAGACCACTTCACCCTTTTTTTTCTGGCTTACGGCCTCTGGATCGCTGATTTATAAACACAGAAGGTCAGCCAATGCGGTCAGGAAAGCGGCAAAACAAGAACACTTAGTGAGCTTTAGTTTGCAGCATTTGTAAACGGTTCCCTTTGTTTCAATAGCAGCATTGCTTGAGCAATTAGCAGTGAATGATTCTGCAGAGAGTTGTGTTTGCTTATTTAATGATCCTTTAGAGGAATTTTTCTGAAAAAAAGTTTAAATCCAAGCACAAAGGTGTTATTGAATTTTGCTGCCCTGGGTGCCATTGGTCAAATGGGATCAATTGAGAATTTAAAGTGATTGTAAAGTCTTATTTTTTTTTAAATGGTATGTTTATGTTATACCTACAAGTAAGCCTATAATAAGGCTTAAGCCGGGCTGGGTCAAACAAAAAAAAACTCGGCTACGGTCGCAGCCGATGTACTAACCATGCAAGGTTAATTCAGTGATCTCCCACCGCTGAGCTGTTGTTTTCTGCCAGTGGGACGCCATTGGCTGAGAGCACTGATTGAAGGTCAGTTGGCAGATGGTTTTCCAGCATGCACGTCTGACAGAAGCCACCCGAATGGCCGACTTCTGTCGGACAGACCGATATACACACATGCACTGTAAATATCTTCTAAACGTGCACTGATTGCTGATTGGCTACCATTCACTCTCAAGTTTTTTTTAATCAACCCCTATTTTTATCTAACAAGGCTGCATTACACCTCCTCCGATTCTTGCACCCAGGACTTCTTCAGAATGTCTCCAATCCTATGCAACTCCCTATCCCAATCGGGTAACAAAAATGGGGAAAGGTCTGGGGGATAAATCATATTAAGAGCGACTTCAGGAACTTAATATGTACAGTCTGGAGGAAAGAAGGGAGAGGGGAGACATGATTGAAACCTTTAAATACATCAAGGGGGGTGAATAAGGTTCAGGAGGGCAGTCTTTTCAATATGAAACCAGAATCAAGAACACGGGGACCTCAAACTATCTGGGGGGAATCTTAGAAAGCATTATTTTACTGAAAGGGCGGTTGATGATTGGAAAAATTACCAACAGAGGTTGTGAGACAGTCAACAGTAAATGGCTACAAACATGATAAATCTATAGTCAGACAACGAGGTTAATATAAAAACAAAAAAATAAAACAAAAAATAAAAATAAAAAAGGGGCAGAATCGATGGACTACTCAGTCTTTTTCTGCCGTCACTTTTCTATGTTTCTATATCTTGTACACTGCCCACCTTTAGTTGATCCCTGAAAACACATCTCTTCAAGGAAGCCTATCCAACTTCTACCTAAAAATGTAACTTTTCTTTCATCATCAGCTCACTGTCATTTCTTTTTTGTATCACTTGTCCCCTCCTTTTTAGAGTGTAAGCTCTGTTGGACAGGACCCTCCTAAACGTCTTGTCTTCAATTGTATTGTAACTGTACTGTCTTCCTTTTTTATTGTATAGAGCTGTGCAAAATGTTAGCACTATGTAAATCCTATATCATGATTATAATAAGACCACCAAATGAAGAATAACATATAGCAGTAGATAGTGGATCAAGAATAACTGATAAGATTTCAGTATAGTGTTATCACTACATGTAGCACATAGATTGCTGACCACAACCATTTTTTTCACCAGCTGCTAATGGCAACCTCTCGATGCTTCAACTCCTCTGCGAAAACAAATGCCTTCTAAACGTCAGAGACTCGGTAAGAATAGCTTATTTAACAAAAATATTATATTTGCAGGCTGAATTTCAACCTAAATTTTAAAGCGTAATTTGTAAAAATACAGGTATAGTGCGAGTTAAAAGCTAAGTTCACCTTTGTTCACTTTTGTTTCTTTTTCTATATTCCAGCTCCCCCATGTACCCATATAGCATTAATGTACTTCTTTTGCAAAAATCAAACAGCTTTCCGTTTATTCTACACAGGCTTACCTCACTCAGCTGTTTAAAAATACTGCTCCATTACTTCTGCCTTACTTCCTGGTCAGACTTTAGGTCATGACACAGGAAGGAGTTGACCAGCTGATCTCATTAGCACAGACTCTGCATCCTCCACCCTCAGCTGGTCAACTCCTTCCTGTCCGCCGGGACCCTTCAATCATTCGTTACAGAGGCAGAATGGTGGTCTGCCTATGTAAACAAGACAGATTGACATTCTTTGAGAAGTGAAGGTTGTGATCCTGTGTTCCTACAAAGCAGGGACACAGACCTCTGCCTTCTCCCTGTACAAGCACCCCCGACCCAGTTTGCAAGCACTCCCTAGGCACACATTTATCCCTTTGATCACCCCTGATGTTAACCCCCCCGCCCCCAGCCAGTGTCATTGAGTGTCAGTACATATTTTTAGCACTGATCACTGTTTTAGTGTCACTGGTCCCCAAAAATTGTCACTTAGTGTCCGATTTGCCCGCCGCAATATCGCAGTCCCGCTATAAGTTGCTGATCCCCGCCATTACTAGAAAAAAGAATGAATTACAATTTCCTTAGTTTGTAGATACTATAACTTTTATGCAAAAAGAAAAAGAACAAAAACACATCAGTGGCACGCACATGGCGTTGGCGGTGGTCCCTTCTCTCACCTCCGGCTCGAGGTGTAGGTGGTGCATTCTCCATATTCTTTGCTCCTCTGTCTTGTTCACCGGTGGACACTTCCAGTTGTCCACACCAAGGACCTGGATTACCACGGGCATACATCAGAGGCGTAACTAGAACCTTCAGGGCCCCGGTGCAAGAAATTATGAAGGGCCCCCCGACCCCTGGCCAGGGCCCTTCCCTCTTCCCACTGATCCTGGGGCCCTTTACTCCTATTGCGGGTCCCTTTATTACGGTACTGCAGTGGGGCCCTTTCACAAGTTCTGCAGCAGTCCCCAGGGGGACCAGGGAAGCACACAGGGGCCCTGGGAACAGCAGAAAACAAGTAAACTGGATAGAGGAAAATGGAGGAGATTGGGTCCTCTAAATGCCACCCCCGCCATCCCTCCTATTCAGGTGTACAAGGGAGGCACATGGGCCCCCTGGACCATGGGGCCCAGTTGCAATTGCAACCCCTGCAACCCCTATCGTTACGCCCCTGGCATACATGCCACTTACTCGTGCACAATACTTATGGATTCACCTGGACATGGATGCCTTATGTGCCCCTCTTTCCTGCCTCGTTCGTGGGGCTTAGATGGGTTCCACCACCTCAGCCCCTAGGGTGGACATTTCCCTGGTGCCCCCCGACCGCAGGGCTGCCCGGTTATTTTCCTTCCTCCCCTCCCCCTTTAATTGAGCTGACATACTTAACTCTTCTGCATCTACTCCTGAGTAAGTGGAGCTCAATCCACGTAGAGTTATAGGACGCTTTGCAATGTTTGGATTACTTGACCATTCGCCATATGCATTTCCTGCTGTTTGGTGTTAACATGTAATGAAGTATCATATATACACTATATTACCAAAAGTATTGGGACACCTGCCTTTACACGCACATGAACTTTAATGGCATCCCAGTCTTAGTCCATAGGATTCAATATTGAGTTGGCCCACCCTTTGCAGCTATAACAGCTTCAACTCTTCTGGGAAGGCTGTCCACAAGGTTTAGGAGTTTCTATGGGAATGTTTGACCATTCTTCCAGAAGCGCATTTGTGAGGTCAGGCACGGATGTTGGACGAGAATGTCTGGCTCGCAGTATTCGCTTTAATTCATCCCAAAGGTGTTCTATCGCAGGGATCTGCAATTAGCGGACCTCCAGCTGTTGCAAAACTACAAGTCCCATCATGCCTCTGCCTCTAGGTGTCATGCTTGTGGCTGTCAGAGTCTTGCTATGCCTCATGGGATTTGTAGTTCTGCAACATCTGGAGGTCCGCTAATTGCATATCCCTGTTCTATCGGGTTGAGGTCAGGACTCTGTGCAGGCTAGTCACGTTCCTGGATCCCAAACTCAAAACAAATTATTATTATTTATTTAAAGAACAGAACTTGGCACTTTGAAAACTGCATGAGTGATCATCATATTCTGCATGTATAGACTAATTTACGAATAACACGTATACTTATTTATTTGCTTATTTTTTTTTTAATTTTCTTCACACAATTTGTTTTTTTTTTTTTCAATTGGTTATTGCAAAAAAAAAAAGGTTTATTTGTTCATTGTAAATGTATTTATTTTAATCATCACAAGGTTATAAGTGGGGATTCACTTTTATATAACCAGGCAGCGCTCCAAACACTTATGCATGCAACTTAAAGGTACAGTACCATGATAGAGCAGCAGCCGGTGATTTAGCTAAATCCACATTTGTTAACATCCTAAGCGCGGGAATATATAGTCAGTTTTATAATCTATGGGCTGCTTAACCTGCTTGACGGTATTCCCGAGTGTGGCTCAGGGTGAGTTTTCACTGCAAATAGCGGTAACCCCGAGCCACAATCGGGATTGCATCACTGGATCCAGGCTGGGTTACTCACATTGTCCCCTGGATCCAGCGATGTCCTCCGCTGTGTCTGCGGGCTGTGTCCTCCGCCCGATGCCTCTGTGAGCCGGGCCCTGTTCCCTGCGAGCATCGCACGGCAGCGGAGCCAAGCGGGAAATTCAAAAAGTGAAACACACAGCACACATACAGTGCACCTTAATCTGTAAGATTACATTACTGCATGAAATCTTTTCACATCCCATCTGTCTCCAGTGGTTTGCCCAGTGCCCTGCATGCATTTTTATATTATATATGCCATTCTTTCTGCCTGGAAACTTGTTTTTGATTTAATTACATTATTGAATACATTTTATTACTACTATGTTATTATTTTTGATAATTATTTATAGTTATTTATTATATTATAATTTATTATTTCTTGTTTCAAACTTTATCTACTAGACTCTTGTTTGGACAGATTTAAGTGAGTTATTCCTAAGAATTACAGGCCTACAATATAAAACGCCAAATTTCCATGCAAAATAATGGTACCGCTTTTAGCACCAAAAATCTGAAATAATCATACCGCCAGGGAGGTAAAAGTGGAAGTAAATTTCCATCTCTTGCTTTTACCTATAGGTAAGTCTATAATAAGGCTTACCTATAGGTAGTGTAAATATCTCCTAAACGGGCACCGGTTGGCCCCTTTCACATGATCGCAGTGCTCGGATCCGCCTGTCCGTTTTTCAGGCAGATGCGAGCGGACCACCCATAGACCTCTATGGACAGGCAGATGTCAGTGGAGATGTGTCCGCTAACATCCGATTTATCAAGATCCGCTAAAATAAACATATAGGTGATATGTTCACCATCTGTCCAGGGGATCAGATCGGATGATAATGGACCCGTTTTCATCCGATCTGCCCATAGAGAACAGCGGGGATCTGACAGGTCCGTCCCTGCACAGTGTGCAAAGACTGACCTGTCATCTGCCGGCTCAGCTGGGATCAACGGAGCGTTCTCCCGCTGAGCTGGTGGACCCCGCTGAGCGGATCTGCTCCGTGTGAAAGGGGCCTTAAGGAGATATTTACTATACATGCAGCCACTGACGTCACCGACGCATGAACTCTGCAGGAATGGCCACCTGCGCTGTTCCTTCAGAGCCCTGTGCTGTGGGAGTGACGTCATCGCAGCTCACAGGTTCCATGAACCCGGAAGCAAGACGGGTGAAGATGAGAGCACCTGCAGTGTTGACATCTCGGTGCTGGAAGGCTTCGTTTTAAGGCAAATGTAACATAATGTGCTAGGATGGGATGCATACTAGCACATTATGACTACCTTGCAAGTGCAAAAAAAAAAAAAAAGAATATGTGTATTTTGCTGTCACTGTGTTCCCTAAAAAACTTTAGAGCGATTCTACCCCCATTCCAAACATAGTATATAGAAGCACAAGAGAAACCCCCTCTGGGACTTTAAGTGGGGAGACCAACTCACAAAGAACAAAACCATACGTAAGAAATACCATTTATTGATACATCTTAAAAAAACAGCCAAACACAGTGGTGGTTCACATCAAGGACATTGACAAGATTGGAATAAATTTGTAATAAACAAAATGACAAAACATTGACATACACGGATCGCAGAAACCACTAATCTGCCTAACAGAGTCATCTTCTGCCCCTGTTAGGCAGATTAGTGGTTTCTGCGATCCGTGTATGTCAATGTTTTGTCATTTTGTTTATTACAAATTTATTCCAATCTTGTCAATGTCCTTGATGTGAACCAGCACTATGTTTGGCAGGTTTTTTTAAGATGGATCAATAAATGGTATTTCTTACGTATGGTTTTGTTCTTGGTGAGTTGGTCTCCCCACTTAAAGTCCCAGAGGGGGTTTCTCTTGTGCTTCTATAAAAAAAAAAAAAAAAAAAATGTCCAACCGCTTTTTAGGCCTCATACACACGGATATTTTTTGATGCTGGCGTTTTTTGCAGCTCTCCATGTTAGTCAATGGCCCCATAAAAACGCTGACGTTTTTGAGCTGTAGAGGGCATCGGCGTTAGTGAGCTGTAACTAGAACCCACGGCCAGCTCGTTCTGAGGCTGTAACGTTTTGGCGTTTTTTGACGCCGACGCCGCAAAACGCTCACTAACGCCGTACCGGTGTTAACCAGCATTTTATGATGTCAGCATTTATAGGCATAGGGCTTTTTTTTTTTTTTTTTTTAAAGGCGCCTATTGACGCAGACGCTCACTAACGCCGAAAAACGCTATTTTTGTTTCCCTGACGTCGGGCCCGACATTTTGTTTATTTTTTAAGATACGCCGGTGTGTGAATGAGGTCTAAAGCAGAACATAGACGAGTCGATAAATGAAAGTTCAATCGAAAAATAGCTCACACGATTGTGCCATCAATTGTTTATATTTACTAAAAAAAAGCCAGCATATTGGATCAGGCACTTTTAGTTGCAGCACTAAAGTCGTTTGATGGTCGGTCCGCATTTCCTTTGCTTTTCGACTTCGGTCTGCTTTAGGCACCAAGGATTGTATTCATTGATAAGGACGGTATCATGCCCAAGTATTCGATTTTATCAGCAGTTCAGAGGACTCTGAGGCTAAATACAAAAATACAGTACAGCAATAAAAGTCAGTTTTTTACATTCCTAGAGAGTTGTAATTTTCTTTACAAGGAAGTAGGAAGAGTCGGATCCTTTCTGTCTTTATGATGGAGTGACTGGCTGGGGCCGGCATACAGCGGTCCCTTCTGCCAGTACACTTGTCATTGATGGTCATGTGCGGAGTTCATATTACATCTTTTCCCTACGTTCCGGTTATTATATAATACGGACGATCTCTGTATGCAATGGGATTAGCAATGAGTTCTGAAAGAAATGTTGGAGCGCGTGCGATGGAGATTATCGCACATGACCCCCACTTCTGCCATTGCCAAACCGGTTCCAAACTAAACTAACTTAAGCCGGCTTTTCATCTTAAAGTGGAATATTTCTACTGTCTATTCTGCTGTAAATCTGCAGGAACATTTCTAAATACTGGAATTGATTGAATGCGTTTTCACTTTTGTGACATAAAGCGCTGCCATTATTCCATGATTCTCCACTTTTCTGTCATCTGGCAAGCTACTTCTTCATATTTTGTGGTCATCATGGGTGATCTGTACACATCTGTAAAGTAATAAAGCCTCGTACACACGAGTCCACGATCGTATACAACAGGTCGTACGAACGACCGTTGTATGCAAAATCGATTTTTGGTACGTGCGATTAGAACAGCCGATGTACGACGGTCGTACAACGGAAGTTGTATGAGCAAACTAGAAAACTTGGTAGTACCAACAAGCGGTCATACGACCGTTGTATCGTGTGTATAGAGAAGTTGGTCCAACAAGTTGTATTGTGCAAAACAGAAGTCAGGAACGGCCAGACACTAATTACATGCACCAGAACTTTCTCTTTATACATTCTCTACGTTCAGCTTGGTCGTACTATCATGTAGTGCATGTCAGTATGCTAGATACAACAGCCAACATCCGATTTGGTCCGTTCGGTCGTACGACCGTCGAACCGTGTGTACAAGGCTTTAGACGGTTTTTGAGATCCCCCTATCCTGATTCAAACCAACAGTCCTGCACTATACAGTGATGTGCAATTCACAGCAGCCTTCGGGACAGCAGCAGGGAAGTTGCAGGACACACTCTTATGGCAGCTGAAGCAAAGAAAGTTGAATGGTACACCAGCAATTTTGTAGCAGCTACAGATATTTTTTAGGGCTCATTTAGATCTATGTGCGTGTATAGAGGTACCAAAAGTATTGGGACACCTACCTTTACACGCACATGAACCAAGTTTTTTATTAGATGTCACATAATATAGGAAAAAAATAAATTCAATAAACATTTGTAGTAAGGAGACACGAACATGTATAGTTTATTAGGCTTCTCGTATACAGGATTATTATGATCAGAAAATATATGAGCATTTCAGTGGTTCAACATGTAGTGTATAAGGAGTGTTACAGAATATGGTGAACATAGCCTGCTAACGATGTCAAGCAAGCCATGTAGTGTTAGTACATAAAGAATATGGACGGGACAAAGCTATCGATGAGATAGGACAGATGTTTGGAGGAGGATAGTTAGGAGAAATGTATGAGATTGTCCCAGGGCCAAGTTCCGGCTAAATGGCTTGGTATATTCCCATGGGGGGAACATGGAAATTCTCCACCCCCAAAGTCCCTATAGTGGGGAAGACTCCAAATAGGGTATCTGCGGTAATTGTGTTATCGTGTAACATTGGTCAAATGACCTAAGAGACTGAAGATAGGGTGTGGGGTGAGGGTTCAGAGAGAGTCTGAGAGTCTGAGGAGGGGGATAGAGAATGGAAGATGTGGAGGAGAGGAGGATGACAGAGGGGAAGGGGGATATCCAGAGAGGAATTGCAGCCTGAGAAGTCAGGCGTATCGGATGGTATGTGTTGTGGTGGGTGATGGATAACATCAAAGTAATAATAGTGAATTGTCAAAGCCCATGGGCAGATGGTGCTCAACCCATGGTTTCCAAAGCTTCCCAAATGTGGATACTTTGTCAAGGAGGACAGCCTCGGTTTTGGCGTGGAGCATTGCTTGTGTTACTCTTTGTTTAACCAAAAGGGTACATAGTGAAGTAGATTTCCAGGCTTTTGCTATCGTTTGTTTCGCTGCTGTGGTGATGAAGAGCAGGAGTTTGAACTGACGGTGTGCTATAGCCTGAGGTGTGCTATTCAGGAGAGCTACACTTAGGTCTGGTGTCAAGGTTGTATTGAACATGATGGAGAGGATATGGAACACTTCCGACCAAAAGGTGCTGGCAATGGAGCATTCCCACCAGATATGCACATGGGTGCCCGGTGTATGGCAGCCTCGGAAGCAGTGCGAGGGGTATTGGGGGAGGAATTTACCAATCCTGGAGGGGACCAAATACCATGTGGTGTGTACCTTATAGTTGTTTTCTAAAGCCACTATGTTTGGTGATGACGATTTGGTGGCCTGCCAAACCTGTGCCCAATCGATGGAATCTGCTTGGAGGTTAAGGTCGTTCTCCCATTTGTTCATGTAGGATGGGGGAAAAGAGGTTGTGTGAGAGAGGAGCTGAGCGTAGAGGTCGGAAATAAGTCCTCGTCTGTGGACATCAAATTTACATGCACGTTCGAAGATGGAGAAGCTAGGGGTGGCTGAGTCTAACGCACATGAACTTTATTGGCATCCCAGTCTTGGTCCGTAGGGTTCAATATTGAGCTGGCCCACCCTTTGCAGCTATAACAGCTTCAACTCTTCTGGGAAGGCTGCCCACAAGGTTTAGGAGTGTCTATGGGAATGTTTGACCATTCTTCCAGAAGCGCATTTGTGAGGTCAGTGAAATAAAAAAATGGGGACTAGATTAGAACCCAATTTTTACCTGCGCTATGGGTCAACCTAAGTAGGAGTTGCAGGTGTGACAGATAAATATCATGAATCAAAGTGAAGAAACAATTTTAAACTGCGCTCCAAATAATGTGCAAATGAACTAAAGTTCTACGTGTATATAGGGTGTAATAGAACAGGCTGACATGTCTTCTAATACTACAAATCATGTAAACACTAAAATACAATATGATACATAAACAGTGTCCAAATGTGTAAAAATGATGATATCTTAAATAAATAGTTCATAAAGTTCATAAAGTGCCAAGTGCTCTGCGGAGGTGATGCAATATTTGCAAAGAGAAAAGCGGTGTCCCAGTTCATTAGTTGCCAATGGAGACCATCAAAAGATCAACTGAGTGACGATTCCCTTGACCACACACCAGTGACACATCTCACTCACCGGAAAAATACGACCCCCATTACAGGGATCATAGGCGCCTATTGTAAATCATCCAACAATGTCCCGGCTGCTCCTGGATCCAATTCCGGCCACCGTGCCTCAGGGATAATAGATGATGCAAAAAACAGAGGGGAATGAAGTATGTATGTCCATTTATTGAAACAATGTTCCAGAGAACAACAAAGTAAAACCATGACGCGGCGTTTCGTCAGCGGCATGCTGATGTGACCCCTGATGACGTCAGCACGCCGCTGACAAAACGCCGCGTCAGGTGGCAGGAAGTCCTACACGTCACTTCCACTCATAGGAACGCAGGTGGAGCGCATTCGGCGTCCCCTGCTTCCTTAGTACTTTGTAGTTTTACTTTGTTGTTCTCTGGAACATTGTTTCAATAAATGGACATACGGACTATCAGAGTTCCCCTCTGTTTTTTGCATCATCTATTATCCCTGAGGCATGGTGGCCGGACTTGGATCCAGGAGCAGCCGGAACATCATTGGATAAATTACAATTGGCGCCTATGATCCCTGTAATGGGGGTCATATTTTTCCGGTGAGTGAGATGTGTCACTGGTGTGTGGTGAAGGAAATCGTCACTCAGTTGATCTTTTGATGGTCTTCATTGGCAACTAATGAACTGGGACACCGCTTTTCTCTTTGCAAATATTGCATCACCTTTGCAGAGCACTTGCCACTTTATGAACTATTTATTTAAGATATCATCATTTTTGCAGATTTGGACACTATTCATGTATCATATTGTATTTTAGTGTTTACATGATTTGTAGTATTAGAAGAGACGGAAACCTGTTCTATTGCACCCTATATACACTTTGCACTTTAAGTTCATTTGTAAGGTCAGGCACTGATGTTGGATGAGAAAGCCTGGCTCACAGTCTCCACTCTAATTCATCCCAAAGATGTTCTGTCGGGTTGAGGTCAGGACTCTGTGCAGGCCATTCAAGTTCCTCCACCCCAAACTCGCTCATCTATGTCTTTATGGACCTTGCTTTGGAACAGGAAGGGGCCATCCCCAAACCGTATTCACAAAGCTGGGAGCATGAAATTGTCCAGTGTGACCGGGGGGCTAAATGTCAAGCTAGTTTGCATTAGGTCGTCTTCAAAAAAGACAACACTTAGGCCTCATGCACACAGGACGTTTTTTGACGTTTTTACAGCTGCTGTTTTCAGTTGCAGATGTTTTTTTTCTACAGTCATTAAACCCTCCATCATGTTATCCTATGTGTTCATGCACACATATGCTGTTATCAACTGTTTTTAGCAGTGACGTTTTTGAGCTGTAAAAAAAAACCCAAGAGCTGAGGGTTCTGAGATACGTTTTTCAGCTGTAAAAACGCTCTGAAGCCCAAAAACGCTCACTAACGCCACTCACCAACGTTTTTTGGACGTTTTGTGTCCATTGAAAAAAGAATAAAAAAAAAAAAGCCCATTGACGCCAGCGCTAAAAAACACTCATTAATGCTCACTAACGCTAATTAACGCCGGCGCAAAAACGCTAAAAAAAAACTGAAAAAAATCACTGATAAGCTACTGACGTTTTAGGACTTTTTTTAACGTCCTGTGTGCATGAAGCCTGAAAAGTAACATTGGGATTTCACAAAGTTTAACAACTTGCCGACCGCCCGTCGCAGCGTGACGGCGGCAAGATGGCTCGTTATCGCGAATCGCCGCCTCAGGATGGCGGCCGCGATAACCAGTATTGTGAGCGTGTGCCGCCGGAGGCGCGCTCACTATGTTTGGGGGGAGCGGGTAGGGCGGACTTGATCGCCCCCGGCTACCCACGATGGCTCACCCGCAATGAGAGAACGGGGGTACGTGTATGTAAACATGGATCTCCATTCTCATAGAGGGGGAAGGGCTGTGATCACAGGCTTCCTGTATATGAAAGCCGTGATCACTCCCCTCCCCCTGCCAGCCCTGCCCCCATACAGTTAGAACACACAGAGGGAACACAGTTAACCCTTAGAGAGCCCCCTCCAGGTTAACCCCTTTACTGCCAATGGCATTTACACAGTAATCAGTGCATTTTTTTTTTTTTTTAATTGTCTTTATTGAGTTTTATGAGTATACCTACAGTGAAAATAGGAGATAGAAGAAGAAGAGAAGGGATCGGGGGGGGGGGGGGGGGTAATCAGTGCATTTTTATAGCACTGATCACTGTATAAATGCCAATGGTCCCAAAAAAGTGTCAAAATGGTCCGACATGTCCGCTGCAATATCGCAGTACCGCTAAAAATTGCATTACTAGTAAAAAATTTAAAAAAATAAAAACCCCAGAAATTAATTTTCATCATTCGTAAGCGCGGCAACTTTTGCACAAACCAACCAATAAATGCCAATTGCGTTTTTTTTTTACCAAAGATATGAGGAAGAATATAAATCGGCCAAAACTGATGAAAAAAAATGTTTTTTTATATTTTTTTTTTTGGATTTGGATTTTAGCAAAAAGTAAGAAAAATCGTTTTTTTTTTTTTTTTTTTTCAAAATTGTCACTCTTTTTTTGTTTATAGCGGTGATAAGAAATGACGCAGCAGTGACCAAACACCACCAAAAGAAAGCTCTATTTATGGGAAAAAAGGACGCAAATTTTATTTGGGTAAAAACGTTGCACGACCGCACAATTGTCTGTTAAATCGACACAGTGCCGAATCGCAAAAAGTGTTCTGGTCCTAAAGTGTGAAATCCTTCCGGGGCTGAAGTGGTTAAAATACATAATAACATGTCATTGTATCCAGAAAGACAATTGGGACGCTGGAGACATTATTTAGAAACAGGAACTCTCCTAGAAATTAGAGACATCTGGTCACCCTTTGGCAGCCCTTGGTGGCTTCTTTTTACATTTTTGGTTCATCAGCCGAGTTCTTCCCTAATTAGATAAGAAGCCTGGAATCTCAGCCTGGCATCCTGGCCGCCTCTCCAGGATTATCTGCTCTGCTATCTCCTTTCCTGTCCTCTTATCCTCCTCTTTGTGCTGAGTAAGATATTACTTATCCCACTCATCTGGATAATAACAGGCCGGTTAGGCTTTCTTCTTCTCATCATTGCGGGACGTACCCTCTTCATTTGGGATTCCATTAAATATAGGCTTTTAGTGAAGATTACAATGTACACTCTACCTAATAACCAATATGCATAAGCCAACCGTGAAATCAAAGACAGATCAGCCCTAAGCCTAGTACACGTGATCAGGAAATCGGACGACAGATCAGCCCAATGCCTAGTACACATGATCAGGAAATCTGACAACAGATCAGCCCAATGCCTAGTACACATGATCAGGAAATCGGACGACAGATCAGCCCAATGCCTAGTACACATGATCAGGAAATCTGAGGACAGATCAGCCCTAAGCCTAGTAGACATGATCAGGAAATCTGACGACAGATCAGCCCAATGCCTAGTACACATGATCAGGAAATCTGACGACAGATCAGCCCTAAGCCTAGTAGACATGATCAGGAAATCTGAAAACAGATCAGCCCAATGCCTAGTACACATGATCAGGAAATCTGACGACAGAGCAGCCCAATGCCTAGTACACATGATCAGGAAATCTGACGACAGATCAGCCCTAAGCCTAGTAGACATGATCAGGAAATCTGACGACAGATCAGCCCAATGCCTAGTACACATGATCAGGAAATCTGAGGACAGATCAGCCCTAAGCCTAGTAGACATGATCATGAAATCTGAGGACAGATCAGCCCAATGCCTAGTACACATGATCAGGAAATCTGACGACAGAGCAGCCCAATGCCTAGTACACATGATCAGGAAATCTGACGACAGATCAGCCCAATGCCTAGTACACATGATCAGGAAATCTGACGACAGATCAGCCCTAAGCCTAGTAGACATGATCAGGAAATCTGACAACAGATCAGCCCAATGCCTAGTACACATGATCAGGAAATCGGACGACAGATCAGCCCAATGCCTAGTACACATGATCAGGAAATCTGAGGACAGATCAGCCCTAAGCCTAGTAGACATGATCAGAAAATCTGAGGACAGATCAGCCCAATGCCTAGTACACATGATCAGGAAATCTGACGACAGATCAGCCCTAAGCCTAGTACACATGATCAGGAAATCTGACGACAGATCAGCCCAATGCCTAGTACACATGATCAGGAAATCGGACGACAGATCAGCCCAATGCCTAGTACACATGATCAGGAAATCTGAGGACAGATCAGCCCTAAGCCTAGTAGACATGATCAGGAAATCTGACGACAGAGCAGCCCTAAGCCTAGTAGACATGATCAGGAAATCTGACGACAGATCAGCCCTAAGCCTAGTAGACATGATCAGGAAATCTGACGACAGATCAGCCCAATGCCTAGTACACATGATCAGGAAATCTGAGGACAGATCAGCCCAATGCCTAGAACACATGATCAGGAAATCTGACGACAGATCAGCCCAATGCCTAGAACACATGATCAGGAAATCTGAGGACAGATCAGCCCAATGCCTAGAACACATGATCAGGAAATCTGAGGACAGATCAGCCCAATGCCTAGTACACATGATCAGGAAATCTGACGACAGAGCAGCCCAATGCCTAGTACACATGATCAGGAAATCTGACGACAGAGCAGCCCAATGCCTAGTACACATGATCAGGAAATCTGAGGACAGATCAGCCCAATGCCTAGAACACATGATCAGGAAATCTGACGACAGATCAGCCCAATGCCTAGTACACATGATCAGGAAATCTGACAACAGATCAGCCCAATGCCTAGTACACATGATCAGGATATCGGACGACAGATCAGCCCAATGCCTAGTACACATGATCAGGAAATCTGACAACAGATCAGCCCAATGCCTAGTACACATGATCAGGAAATCTGACAACAGATCAGCCCAATGCCTAGAACACATGATCAGGAAATCTGAGGACAGATCAGCCCAATGCCTAGTACACATGATCAGGAAATCTGAGGACAGATCAGCCCAATGCCTAGTACACATGATCAGGAAATCGGATGACAGATCAGCCCAATGCCTAGTACACATGATCAGGAAATCTGACAACAGATCAGCCCAATGCCTAGTACACATGATCAGGAAATCTGAGGACAGATCAGCCCAATGCCTAGTACACATGATCAGGAAATCTGACAACAGATCAGTCCAATGCCTAGTGCACATGATCATGAAATCTGAGGACAGATCAGCCCAATGCCTAGTACACATGATCAGGAAATCTGACAACAGATCAGCCCAATGCCTAGTACACATGATCAGGAAATCTGAGGACAGATCAGCCCAATGCCTAGTGCACATGATCAGGAAATCTGACGACAGATCAGCCCAATGCCTAGTACACATGATCAGGAAATCTGACGACAGATCAGCCCAATGCCTAGTACACATGATCAGGAAATCTGACAACAGATTAGCCCAATGCCTAGTACACATGATCAGGAAATCTGAGGACAGATCAGCCCAATGCCTAGTACACATGATCAGGAAATCTGACAACAGATCAGCCCAATGCCTAGTACACATGATCAGGAAATCTGACGACAGATCAGCCCAATGCCTAGTACACATGATCAGGAAATTGGATGACAGATCAGCCCAATGCCTAGTACACATGATCAGGAAATCGGATGACATATCAGCCCAATGCCTAGTACACATGATCAGGAAATCGGATGACAGATCAGCCCAATGCCTAGTACACATGATAAAGAAATCGGATGACAGATCAGCCCAATGCCTAGTACACATGATCAGGAAATCGGACGACAGATCGACCTTTTTGTAATGTGGTTCTTAGTCTCATATTAAAAATGAAGAGTTTAGTAAAGTTACAAAAATTCTCGTATGACAGAAAAAAAAATTAGGAAGTGATGTAATGTGTTGTATTTGTATCAGCAGCCGCTCAGCCGTTCTCCCAAGGAGCGGGAGGGGACGCTCTCCTGCCGCTCCGCCCGGGCCTCCTGTCCCACCGGGAGGCCTTGAGCAACCAGCCGGCACATCCGCCGGCTGGCCGGAGTCCCGAATAAAGCAAAAGTATTTAGGCGTAGGTCACACCCCCTGTCATGTCCCCTTAAAGGAAAATTGTACAAAAATGCTTTTTCTTACCACTACTATTCCTTAATATTGGCTTTTGAAATTTACAAATGCAGCGAATTAGAAATTGGATGAAAGTTTCCTCTGGGAAACACTTTTTGCAAGATAATAAGTGCAGCTTATATACACCTATATAGATGAGACCAAAATGAGGGACAAATGAGGAGGAAAGAGGGACTTTGTTCCAAATCAGGGACAGTCCCTAAAAATCAGGGACAGTTGGGAGCTATGCATGTTTTGTAGTGAAATGTTGACTTAAAAGGGCAGCTGCCATATAACACATAAAAGATCTTAAAGTGATTGTAAACGATCACCTTATAAAACAACCCATTCAGTTTAATATAGAAATGAAAGCAAAGCATTTTTGTATAGATATAAAAAAGCATTATAAATACCTTTTTTTCCCTTTTTTTTTATAAATGATCACATTCCCTTTGTTGTCAGCTGCATAAGATTTGGGGGGAGGAGAAGCAGCAGCACACTGAGCTTCCCAGTGAATGGCTGTACAGGGGAGGGTGTGTCAGGACAAGTCTGATCATTGGAGGAGCATAGCTAGAGAACTGACTACGATGTGCTCTTCTGCCTAGTGTGGTCAGTTTTTAATAGGAAAGTAGAGGGACTAGCAGGATCACCAGGAATTTCACACAAAGGAAGCAATACACAGAGAACAGGATACTTTTTCATACAAGTACATGGTACAGCAGGCACATATGAGGAATATGAAGTGTTGGGGGTAACAGACACTTTAAGGTTAGTGCCATTTATATATCGCAATAAAAATCAATCAGCTTCCAGTTTTTTTTTTTTTTTTTTGTGAGAGCTTAATTAAACAAGCTGAAGTTAAGACGCTGATCAGCTACCATGCACAGCTGCACCAGATTCTGCGCTCTCCACTTCTAATGATGGGCTTCTGCGTGTTTGGATTGAGCCCACGGGGAGGTCGGCGCTGCGGGTCGGCAAATGCCTCACTGCCTATGATTGGCGGTGTGCAGTGACAGCTTCCTGGCGGGTTTGATCCAAACACGCAGGAGCCCATCATTACCCACTTGTAGTAAAGCAACCCCCCGTGTAAAAGCAGCGTTTATGCCGGCCAGCAAGATCCTGGCTGCTGCTGTGCAGAAACGCAGACCCTGGACGCACACTGGCCGCATCCATGGTCGGTCAGAGGCTTTAGTTGCAAGTTACTGCTCAGATCGTTATATGTGAACAGTAGTGGTGTCGGCCATAGATTTGTACAGAATACACACCTGACAGCTGTGTGCAAGCAACGTTTACACCCCTACCACCCTGTGCAGCCGTCTTAATGCAGTGATATTTTTAGCTATGTGGACTACGGAACACCTCCCTACTATGTTATGCAGATGAGGAGAGAGGAGGGATTTTGTAGTTGAAGCACTTGTTGCCCTAGGGTGACAACTCAGCTCCTTCATAGATACAGTACAGTGAGTAAGTAATGCCACCCTAGGACAGGATATGCTAAGTTCACACAGATGGCAAAGGGGCAGTAAAAACAGGTGGTTGATCTGCATTTTACCACCCCCCGATTGCCTACCTACAAATTAACATGATAGCCATTCAGGCCCCTTCACATTGCCACAGCTGCAATGCTTCACAGTGCAGGAAATTTAACTTGGCAGGTTGCATTTGGCAGGTGACGCCGCTTGCCAAACATGTCCATTGAAGTGTTTAGAACTGCAACCGCATGCCAAATGCTTGCAGTGTGGTTGTGGAGTGTGATTTCAATGTAAAATGCTCCTTGGGATCAGAAAAAACAGGCATTTAGGAAATGGCAGTATTACCTCCTGGACACCTGCACCATTAAGGATTGCTTTTCAGAGGGGCAGTAAAGTACTCCACCTGTGTGAGGGGTCTTACTGACAGGATCAGGTGAAAATAAAAGGGAAACATGAAAATAAGAAAATGAATGCAGCCACCATCTGTAAGGACTGCTATGCTGTAGTATATGACATGTTTGGTCTTGGGTTCACATACACTTTCATCTTCTATGTTTTACAGGATGGGAACACTCCTCTTCTTATTTCAGTACAGCACGGTCACCTAGAAGCCTGCAAGTGTCTCTTGGATCAAAAAGCTGATGTGAACATTACAGACAAGCATGGAAAGTAAGTATATCATCATTCTATGTGTTCATAAGAATATCCTATATCAGTGGCCAGCAAACTGCGGCCCGGGGGCAGGATGTGGCCCTTTGCTTGCTTTTATCTAGCCCTTAAGGCACTATTCCCCACATTGTCAGCACCCACGGGGTATAGTTTCTGCCATTGACTTTGAGAACACAGCATTATTCCTCCCACTGATACCAACAACGGGGCACTATCCTTCCCACTGATACCAACAATGGGGCACTATTCCTCCCACTGACACCAATGAGGGGCACCATTCCTCCCACTGACACCAATGACGGGGCACTATTCCTCCCACTGATACCAACAATGGGGCACTATTCCTCCCACTGACACCAATGATGGGGCACCATTCCTCCCACTGACACCAATGATGGGGCACAATTCCTCCTGCTGACACCAATGATAGGGCACTAGTCCTTCCACTGATACCAAGGATGGAGCACTATTCCCCCCACTAACACCAATGATGGGGCACCATTCTTCCCACTGACACCAATGATGGGGCACAATTCCTCCCACTGACACCAATGATGGGGCACTATTCCTCCCACTGACACCAATGATGGGGCTCTATTCCTTCCACTGATACCAAGGATGGAGCACTATTCCCCCCACTGACACCAATGATGGGGCACCATTCTTCCCACTGACACCAATGATGGGGCTCTATTCCTCCCACTGATACCAATGATGGGGCACTATTCCTCCCACTGACACCAATGATGGGGCACTATTCCTCCCACTGACACCAATGATGGGACACTATTCCTCCCACTGACACCAATGATGGGACACTATTCCTCCCACTGATACCAAAGAGGTCACACTGTTTACTTTCAGTGACACCAGGACATTTTCTTCTCCTGCTGCCATAGTCCGGCCCCCCTAAAGTTTCAAGGACAGTAAACTGGACCTTTGTTTAGAAAGTTTGGAGACCCCTGTCCTATATTATGTTTCCCTATACAGTACAGTCTGTAGCAAGGCAAACAGATCCTTCCTATTGCACCATGATTAAGGCCCGATGGCTGAAACGCGTTTCAATCTTTGACTGTCGTAATGTAGTAATAAAACAATGTTTTATCCGACTTCCATGGCACATTTCTTTCTTATTTGCATGAGCCGGGTGCTGGTCCAAGCATGTGGTCGGGATCTGCAATCTTTTACCAGCCTGGACCGGCTCTGTGACATCAGTCAACAGCAGGCTTCAGCCCGCTTTAGGCTGAAAACGATCCACAGGAGTGCAGAACAAACTACACTCCTGTGTTCTACAGGGGAAGTACAGCCAAATGAGCTTTGGCTATGCTTCTCCTTAAAAAAAGGGGTGCAAAGAGCCACAGGGGCCACAGCTTGCATACCAGGGCTATAGAGTGTCACTCGAATGACAGTTCCAAGTCTGCGGGGGCTGCTGACATCAAATCCAAGTGGGTGACACCCAGCAGCAGTTTCAGAGCTGTTGGATGTATACAATGGACGGCTTTTACAGGTAAAAACATGCATAAGATACAATAAATGCACATATAAGATTCTTGTTGAAATGAACGGTCTGATGACAGGGCCTCTTTAAATAGACGATAAATTCCCAATAAATGTGTAAGTAAAGAGTCCACTATCAGACTTTTTGGTTCAGGTTTCATAACAATCCCTATGCGGCGCTCCCAGCGGTTGCATGGATCACATGTCCTCTCATCTTCCTGATAAGGGTCAGATAATGAGCAGTCCCTGTTTACAGATACACATTGTCTCACGGATGAAGAATTTCATCGCACAGCTTGAGGTATGTTTTGAAAGGATTGTCTTGGAGTTGGGCAGTCTGCACTTTATTTTGGAAGGATTAATGGCTGTTTAAAATAGATGACTTATTGTGAAGTCTCATATATCTTCCTAGCTGATGAAAGGTTGCATTTTTGCATTCTTGATCCGTGAGTAAACGCTCTCCAAAGAATGTGAACGTGTTCCTGCTGAAAATTCTCATTTAAAAATAGAAAATGGCATTGGCAGGCGAGCAGGCATCTACGGATAAAAATAGGAAAATAAGGATGTGGATTTTTGAGATAAAAACATCAATTAACGTGTAACATAGGAATGTGCAGGATTACTTACATGAGCATTATTATTATATACCAAACGCCTTTATTTTTATTATTTATTATTATACAGGATTTATATAGCGCCAACAGTTTGCGCAGCGCTTTACAAAATGAAGGCAGACAGTACAGTTACATCACAATTTGGTACAATAGGAATCAGAGTCCTCTGCTCGTTAGAGCTTACAGTCTAAGAGGGAGGGTCAATCGATACAAAAGGTAATAACTTTGGGGGATGAGCTGATGTAGAAAGTAAAAATAAAATCTGAAAATACCGCGCTAATATGCTCTAATCACAATCAGATGCTGCCTGACACCTAAATAAGTATCCCCAATACTCCAGCAAATAATAAATCATAAGTTGGTGCGGCGCAATAGAAAATTACACATAAAATATTGCCACCCTGTGGCTAAAGTCCAGAAGTGCATAAAACATTAATATAAAACGCATGTGACAATCTATCTTATAATCTTTGATAAGTGAAAAATTGTAAAATCACTGTTGATAATAGAAAGTCCTTGAAACAGTTCATGCGTTGCAATAAATTGTATTACTTTTTTCTTTGCACCATTTGCACAAAGAAGTAACACAATTTATTGCAACGTATGAACTGTTTCAAGGACTTTCTATTATCAACAGTGATTTTACAATTTTTCACTTATCAAAGATTATAAGATTGATTGTTACATGCGTTTTATATGAATGTTTTATGCACTTCAGCCCTTTAGCCACAGGGTGGCAATATTTTATGTGTCATTTTCCATTGCGCCGCACCAACTTATGATTTATGATGTAGAAAGTAAAACAGTGTATTAGTTAGAAGCAGGATAGGCTTCTTTAAAGAAAAGGGTTTTCAGGGATCGTCTAAAGATGGATAGATTAGGGGACAGTCGGACAGATTGGGGTAGGGAGTTCCAAAGGATGGGAGAAGCTCTCGAGAAATCCTGGAGTCAAGCATGGGAGGAGGTGACAAGTCAGCTAGAGAGCAGGAGGTCTTGGGAGGACCGAAGAGGGCGGCTTGGTTGGTATTTTGAGTCTAGGTTAGAGATTTAGCCGAGGGCAGAGTTGTAGATGGCTTTGTAAATTATTGTTAATACTTTGAATTTTATTCGTTGGGTGAGTGGAAGCCAGTGAAGAGATTGGCAGAGAGGGAAGGAGGACACTGAGCGATTGGTAAGGTGGATGAGTCTTTCAGCAGCATTCATTATGGACTGAAGGGGGGATAATGTATGTAAAGGTAATCCAATGAGGAGGGAGTTGCAGTAGTCGAGGCGAGAGATAACCAGAGAGTGAATTAGAAGCTTGGTGGTGTCGTTGGTTAAAAAGGGGCGTATTCTAGAGATGTTGCGGAAGCTAAGGCGGCATAATTTGGACAGGAATTGGATGTGGTCCTGAAAGGACAGTTCAGAGTCCAGAGTTACCCCTAGCACCCTGGCATGTGGGGACGCACTAATAGTTGTGCCATTGATCTTAACAGAGAAGTCAGGAGAAGGGGCACGTGGGGGAGGAAATATTGATGCAGGCAGGAGCCAGCGCGTTAAAGGCTAAGTTATTATATTATTATTATTATTATACAGGATTTATATAGTGCCAACAGTTTATGCAGCGCTTTACAACTTGAGGGTAGACAGTGCAAATACAATACACTTAAATACAGTAGGAATCAGAGAGCCCTGCTCGCTAGAGCTTACAATCTAAGAGTAGTGTTGAGCGAACCCGGACTGTAACGTTCGGGTCCGTACCGAACTTTGGGGTGTCCGGGATCCGGACCCAAACACGGACATTTCAAAAAACGTTCGGGTTTTGGTAGTTGATCACGCATGTTGAATAGCTGCAGGGCAGCCAATCAACAAGCGTTTCACTGGTTTGCCCTTAGAAGCCATCACAGCCATGCCTACTAATGGCATGGCTGTGATTGGCCAGTGCATCATGTGACCCAGCCTCTATATAAGCCGGAGTCACTTGATGCTGCAGTCACATGCTCTCTGAGACTCTGAATAGTATAGGGAGAGGAAGCTGCCAGCGTTTTTGTGAGGGACAGATTGCAGACATTTTAACATCTGATCCTGCATCCTGAGATTTCTACTACTGTTGCTCTGAGGGACAGATTGCAGAAATTTGAGAATCGAGATTTCACATACTGCCTTCTTTGAGTGACAGATTGCAGATCAAACCCTGCCTAACACAACAATCGTTACGATCGTACACAATGATCAGATTGTGGGATCGTACACAACGATCAGATTGTGGGAGTAATTTAGTAACACATGCTAGCATTGCTAACAACACAATCCGTCCCAAACTAGACGTTAGACA
>BLSH010023537.1:164606-180549 GCA_018402905.1 Glandirana rugosa
CAAATAAGGGACGTGGTCATGGTGCTGCTGGTGTTGGTGGTGTTGGTGAACCTCCTGTTGGAAGGAGAGGACGTGGTCGAGGTGTGCCAGCTACACGCACAAGGGAAACACCTTCCTCAGGTAGCCAACAGAACCTTCACCGGTATATGGTAGGCCAGAATGCCCCTCAACGATTGGTGAGGCCAGAACAAGTACAGGCGATAGGAGATTGGGTGGCTGACAATGCCTCCAGTTCCTTCACATTGTCTCCCTCCCGGTCCCTTGATGAAAGCTCAGAGTTGGCACCTGAACCCCATGGCCATCTGTCTTTCACCTCAGCCACTTGTAAATTAGCCAAGCAGTCTGAGCCCCAAGTCCTGCAAGAGACTCTTATGCTTTTTGATGACTCTCCTGGTGTGCTTTCCGTGGGCCATCCATATAGCGCTGCCCCAGAAGTGGATGACATTGAGTGCACCGATGCCCAACCACTTCTGTTGCAGGATGAGGACATGGAAACACCAGCGCAGCACATTTCTGATGATGACGAAACACAGGTGCCAACTGCTGCAGCTTGCCTCAGTGTGCAGACTGACAAGGAGGGCAGTGGTGAAGGGTGGGTGGAAGATGATGTGGAGGATGATGAGGTCCTAGACCCCACATGGAATGAGGGTCATGCGAGTGACGTGTGGAGTTTGGAGGAAGAGGTGGTGGTCGCACAGAGGCACCAGCACAGCAAAAAAGGAAGCAGGTTGCAAAAGCGGAGGGAGCGTCCCCTAGACAGTAGGCCTGCTGCTACCCACCGCACCCAGGGACCTAGCACACCAAAGGCAGATCAAAGGTGTTCAGTTCTTCAGACAATGTGCTGACGACAAGACACGAGTGGTTTGCAAGCTGTGCAATGATAGCCTGAGCCGGGGCATAAATGTTCTCAACCTGAGCACAACCCCTATGACCAGGCATCTAAATTCAAGGCACAAGCTGCGTTGGAATAATTACCTCAAAATCCAAGAAAGGTCTCGGCCTCCTCCTGCTTCCTCTTCTGCTGCTGCCTCGGCCTCTTCCTCCACCGTGTCACCTGCCACCCAGCAAACAGACGATATGACAGCAACGCCACCATGTCCGCCACCGTCCCCAAGCATTTCCTCATGGTCCCATGGAAGCTTACAGCTGTCCATCTCCCAAACACTGGAGAGAAAGCGGAAGTACCCCCCTACCCACCCGTGATCCCTGGCCTTGAATGCCAGCATTTCAAAATTCCTGGCCTTTGAAATGCTGTCATTCCGTCTGGTGGACTTGGACAGTTTCAAAAACCTGATGGCGGTGGCTGTCCCACAGTACGTGGTTCCCAGCCGCCACTACCTTTCCAGGCAAGCCATCCCTTCCCTGCACAAACAAGTCGGGGACAAGATCAAGTGTGCACTGTGCAACGCCATCAGTCGCAAGGTCCACATAACCACTGATACATGGACCAGTAAGCACGGGCAGGGACGCTATATCTCGCTAACTGCACACTGGGCAAATGTAGTGGCAGGTGGGCCTGAGCTGGCTAGCCATTTGGTGCATGTCCTTCCACCACCGAGGATTGCAGGGCATTTCTTTTTGCCTCCTGTTGCCTCCTCCTCCTACTCTGCTTCCTCCTCCTCGACCACCTACTCATCTGCTCAGTGTAACACCTTCACCACCAACATCAGCACATCCAGGGGGAAATGACAGCAGGCTGTTTTAAAACTGATATGTTTGGGGGATAAACCCCACACTGCTCAGGAGCTGTGGACGGGCATTGAACAACAGACCAATGAGTGGTTGTTGCCACTGAGCCTCAAGCCCGGCCTGGTGGTGTGCGACAATGGCCGAAATCTCGTAGCGGCTCTGGGTTTGACGCACGTCCCTTGCCTGGCGCATGTGCTGAATTTGGTGGTGCAGAATTTTCTAAAAAACTACCCCGATATGTCAGAGCTGCTGCATAAAGTGCGGGCCTTCTGTGCGCACTTTCGGCGTTCTCACCCTGCTGCTGCTCGCCTGTCTGTGCTGCAGCGGAACTTTGGCCTTCCCGCTCACTGCCTCATATGTGACGTGCCCACAAGGTGGAACTCCACCTTGCACATGCTGGAGAGACTGCGCGAGCAGCAGCAGGCAATAGTGGAGTTTCAGCTGCAGCACGCATGAGTCAGTCGCTCTGCGGAACAGCAACACTTCACCACCAATGAGTGGGCCTCCATGCGAGACCTGTGTAGCGTATTGCGGTGTTTTGAGTACTCCATCAACATGGCCAGTGCCGATGACGCTGTTCTCAGTGTTACTATACCACTTCTATGTCTCCTTGAAAAAACACTTCGGGCCATGATGGAAGAGGATGTGGCACAGGAGGATGAGGAGGAGGAGGAAGAGGGGTCAATTCCACGGTTATCAGGCCAGTCATTCGCAAGTGGCTCGGAGGGTGGGTTCCTGCACCAGCATAGGCCAGGTCAAAAATATTCAAGACAGGGCACAGTTCTGGAGGACGAGGAAGATGAGGAGGAATCGCAGCAGGGTGGCACCCAACGCAGCTTGTGGGCATCACTGAAGCGTGGCTGGGGGGATACAGAGGACACAGATGATATTCCTCCCACAGAGGACAGCTTGTCTTTGCCTCTGGGCAGCCTGGCACACATGGCCGACTACATGCTGCAGTGCCTGTGCAACGACAGCCGAGTTGCCCACATTGTAACTTGTTCTGATTACTGGGTGGCCACCCTGCTGGATCCCTGTTACAAGGACAACGTGCCGTCCTTAATTCCCTCACTGGAGCGTGAGAGGAAGATGCGCGACTACAAGCGCACACTGGTAGAGGCGCTGCTGAGGTCATTCCCTAATGACACCAGGGGCTCAGTGGAAGCACAAGGCGAAGGCAGAGGAGGAGGAAAAGGCCACCAACGCAGCTGTGCCACCACCAGCACCTCAGAAGGCAGGGTTAGCATGGCTGAAATGTGGCAAAGCTTTGTCAGCAGCCCACCACAACAAACAGCACAACCAGCTGATAGACAATGTCTTAGCAGGAGGCAGCATTTCAGCAACATGGTGCAAGAGTATGTGTGCACACGCCTACATGTACTGACTGATGGGTCTGCCCCATTCAACTTCTGGGTCTCCAAATTGGCCACATGGCCTGAGCTTGCCCTTTATGCCTTGGAGGTGCTGGCCTGCCCTGCAGCCAGTGTATTGTCTGAACGTGTGTTTAGCACGGCAGGGGGCGTTATCACAGACAAGCGCAGCCGCCTGTCCACAGCCAACGTGGACAAGCTAACCTTTATTAAAATGAACCAGGCATGGATCCCACAAGACTTGTCTGTACCTTGTGCAGAATAAACATTTAGACCGGACTCACACAGCCATTGGTATACTTGTTTTTTTGAATAGGCCTCAATATTTTGGGGGCTATCCCAATTATAAACAAACAAAAAAAAAAAAAAACAATGTTGGCTACCTCTTCCTCCTCCTCGACCACCGCCACTTCCACCTACACTGCCACGGTCACGGCCTAGTCAACCTCTAGGCTCCTACTCCACATCCACCCCCCTTCCCATTGTTATAATTTGTTTTTAATTTATTTTCCCTATCCCCATTTTTTTGTAGGGCACTTGCCCTACTCTTACCCCCATTTTACTTCCTTTTGCAGCCCTTTAGCACTTGCCAGGACTTTGTTACAGCCATTTTTGTGCCTAAAAGTTCGGGTCCCCATTGACTTCAATGGGGTTCGGGGTCCGGGATAACGTTCGGACAATGTTTGGTGCCGAACCCGGACTTTTTCCCAAAGTTCGCTCGGACCCTCTGAACCCGAACGTCCAGGTGTTCGCTCAACTCTATCTAAAAGACCTTTTTTTGCTCATTTCCAGCTCCCATATGTACCATGAGCCCTTGTTCACACCAGTGCACTCAGCAATATCGCATATGATTCGCACCGCACTCCAGTGCAAATCATATGTGATGTCAGCGCAATGCGATTTCAGCCATACAGATTGTATGGCTGATATCGCATTGGGATGAAACTCGCACAGCACCCTTTTTTTGGTCCTCAGCAGAATCGGATCCCATGGGTGTTCATACCCATGCGATCTGATTCCTGTGCAAGTTTGCAGTTCACACTGAGATATGCGAGCTGAAAAGGGGGTGTCGTTAACAATGTATTGACGCCTCCCTTCAGTTCGCATAGGGCAGTGTGAACTTCCGTGCGAGTCGCGTGCGAGGCAGGAAACCGCAGTGGATTCGCAGGGTTCCCGCATCGCAACTATGTGAACCAGGGCTTAATCACTTGAAGACTTGGCTTTTTTCTAAAATTTGTTGTTTACAAGTTAAAATCAGTATTTTTTGCTAGAAAATTACTTAGAACCCCCAAACATTATATATATATATATTTTAGCAGAGACCCTAGAGAATAAAATGGCAATCATTGCAATATTTCATGTCACACTTTATTTACGCAGCGGTCTTGCAAATGCCATTTTTTGGGGGGAAAAAATACACTTTAATGAATAAAAAAAAAAACAGTAAGGTTAGCCCAATGTTTTTGTATAATGTGAAAGATGTTGTTATGCCAAGTAAATAGATACCTAACATGTCATCATTTAAAATTGCGCACGCTCGTGGAATGGCGACAAACTACGTTACTTAAAAATCTCCATAGGCGATGCTTTAAAATTTTTTACAGGTTACCTGTTTAGAGTTACAGAGGAGGTCTACTGCTAGAATTATTGCTCTCGCTCTAACGATCGCAGGGATACCTCACCCCATGTGTGGTTTGAACACCGTTTACATTTGCGGGCGCGATCTACGTATGCGTTCGCTCTTGTATGCAAGCACAGAGGGATGGGGCACTTTAAAATGTATTTTTTTCTTATTTATTTTCATTTTTATTCACTTTTTTGATCACTTTTATTGCTGTCACAAGGAATGTAAACATCCCTTGTGACAGTAATAGGCAGTGACAGGTCCTCTTTATGGAGGGATTGAGGGTCTGTAAGACCCCAAACTCCTCCTCTGCACTTAAAAGTATTCAAAACACCAAGATCGGCATTTTTGAATACGTCTTTAACCACTTTAGCCCCGGAAGGATTTCCCACTTTAGGACCAGAGCACTTATAGCAATTCGGCACTGCGTCGCTTTAACTGACAATTGTGCGGTCGTGCGACGTTGTACCCAAACGAAATTTGCGTCCTTTTTTTCCCACAAATAGAGCTTTCTTTTGGTGGTATTTGATCACCTCTGCGTCATTTCTGATCACCGCTATAAACAAAAGAAGAGCGACAATTTTGCAAAAAAAACCAAATTTCTTACTTTTTGCTAAAATACAAATCCAAAAAAAAATAAAAAAACATTTCTTTTTATCGGTTTTGGCCGATTTATATTCTTCCTCATATTTTTGGTAAAAAAAAAATCGCAATCGGCGTATATTGATTGGTTTGCGCAAAAGTGGCCGCGTTTACTGATGATGAGAATTCATTTCTGGGGTTTTTATTTTTTACTAGTAATGGCGGCGATCTGCGATTTTTAGCGGTACTGCGATATTGGGGCAGACATGTCGGACATTTTTGACACTTTTTTGGGACCAATGACATTTATTCAACGATCAGAAATTTAAATCGCCACTGATCACTGTATAAATGTCACTGGCAGTGAAGGGGTTAACCTGCAGGGGGGGTGATCTAGGGGTTAATTGTGTTCCCTGGCTGTGTTCTAACTGTGGGGGGGGGGCTGGGCTACCATGGGCATAAGAGATCTAACTGATCCCAGTGACAGGGATCAGTAGATCTCCTATGTCCCCACTAACAGAGCGGGGAACCGCCGTGTTTACCCGAGCCGCGGGCACACTCCTCAGGAGTACGGCGGTGCGCGCCCCCTAGCGGCCACTCCGCAAATCGCCGCTTTTTTACAGCGATTCGCGCTAAGTGTTCAAACAGCCGCCGTGAATATACGGTAGGCGGTGTGGAATCGGTTAAGACTCCAGTAAATTGGAAGTGACGTTCTGACGCCTGGGCTACTACATCAGAGACCCGATCAAAGCCAATTCTGGTGGGTTGAGAGAGCCCGGGCAGAGCAGTGGAAGGCAGCGAGAGTGGGGGGGGAAGTCCCCTCCCGCTGCTTGTAATAACAGCCGAGCAGCTTCTTAGCCGCTGCTATTACTATTAACCGTTGCTATTACTTGAAAGCCAACCGTCAGCTCTAAAAAAATGGTAGAGCTGGCAGGCATCACCCCGGTACAACCACTTGAAGCAGAATGACGTACAGGTACAAGAATTTGCAGCAAGCGGTACCTCTGTTGCAGAAAAAAAAAACCTTTCTGTTATTTTTAGAACAAGGCCTTAGCTTAGCACTGGTGTGCTCCATAGAAATGTGCATGACTTCCTGGTATGTAGATTAGGGACGTAAAAACTGTCAAGACACGGGAAGGAGTTCACAGCTGACCTCATTAGCAAACCCACCCTACACCCATCAACTGTGTTTGCACAACATCCCCGGCATCCCTCCAGGCATGAATTTGCCTGGCTTGTCAATGTAAACTGCCATGGCTGCTATGTTTGCATGACATCCCTGGCATCTCGCCAGACAGGGTGGGCTGCATGCTAAACTCTCATAGGGCCTGATATAGTACCAGGGCCTGCCAGTAGGGTTGCCACCTTTTCTTCAAGCCAAAACCGAACACTTTAGCGGCACACTGCAACTTTTTTTTCAAGGGGGAACACTGTGGACTCTGGTGTAAAGGGGAACTCTGATGTAAGGGAGTTTTTGCTCACCAAACCTTCCATTTACATCAGAGTTCCCAGCATCCCCCCTTAAATTAGGGTCCTTAAAGCCCCCTTTACATCAGAGTCCACAAGGCACTCCTTACATCCGAGTCCCCCTTACCTTAGTGTACTAGTGTGCTTGGAGGCAGGAGAGAAAAGGAAAGGAGGAGACTTCAGTCACAGATGGTGGATGGTGAGCTCACTCACCCAAGGATGGAGGCTCAGGCATTGCCACCTCTCATCCACAATGTATCTGAGCTGAGTTGCTGAGATTCAAACTCCCAGCCCACACATCCCTTTCCTGAGGCACAGAACGATGGGGATTGCAGTATGGGTGGGCAGACAGAGCGGTAGGAGTGGGAGGAGGAGGAGCACATCAAGCCCTCTCTCAAGCCCTCTCTCCTCTCCTGTCTGTGTATGGGGGTGGGGCCCGTGTGCACACCTATGCATTCAGCATTTGTGGTACTTGGTTACTTGGGGAGCCGCAGTCCATTTTGAATATTGTTTCAGATGGTCTGAAACCTGGACACAAGGTTCAAAACCCGGACAGTCCGGGTGAATCCTGGACAGGTGGCAACCCTACCTGCCAGATTGGATACAGAGTGAATGGATAGATAGGTGGGCCTTCCTATTCCATAGCTGTGGTAAATCTAAAAGAAATTGTACAGAGATTGTACTATCAGATTGTATTGATTACTGGGCAGATCTGGAAGAAATACACAAAGCACACCATACATGCATATACAGTATCTCACAAAAGTGAGTACACCCCTCACATTTTTGTAAATATTTTATTTATCTTTATCATGTGACAACACTGAAGAAATGACACTTTGCTACAATGTAAAGTAGTGAGTGTACAGCTTGTATAACAGTGTAAATTTGCTGTCCCCTCAAAATAACTCAACACTCAGCCAATAATGTCTAAACTGCTGGCAACAAAAGTGAGTACACCCCTACGTGAAAATGTCAAAATTGAGCCCAAACTGTCAATATTTTGTGTGGTCACCATTATTTTCCAGCACTGCCTTAAACCTCTTGGGCATGGAGTTCATCAGAGCTTCACAGGTTGCCATTGGAGTGCTCTTCCACTCCTCCATGATGACATCACGGAGCTGGTGGATGTTAGAGACCTTGCGCTCCTCCACCTTCCGTTTGAGGATGTCCCACAGATACTCAATAGGGTTTAGGTCTGGAGACATGCTTGGCCAGTCCATCACCTTTACCCTCAGCTTATTTAGCAAGGCAGTGGTCACCTTGGAGGTGTGTTTGGGGTCGCTATCATGTTGGAATACTGCCCTGCGGCCCAGTCTCTGAAGGGAGGGGATCATGCTCTGCTTCACTATGTCACAGTACATGTTGGCATTCATGGTTCCCTCAATGAACTGTAGCTCCCCAGTGCCGGCAGCACTCATGCAGCCACAGACCATGACACTCCCTCCACCATGCTTGACTGTAGGCAAGACACACTTGTCTTTGTACTCCTCACCTGGTTGCCGCCACACACGCTTGACACCATCTGAACCAAATACGTTTATCTTGGTCTCATCAGACCACAGGACATGGTTCCAGTAATCCATGTCCTTAGTCTGTTTGTCTTCAGCAAGCTGTTTGCTGGCTTTCTTGTCCATCATCTTTAGAAGAGGCTTCCTTCTGGGAGACGACAGCTATGCAGACCAATTTGATGCAGTGTGCGGCTTATGGTCTGAGCACTGACAGGCTGACCCCCCACCCCTTAAACCTCAGCAGCAATGCTGGCAGCACTCATATGTCTATTTCCCAAAGACAACCTCTGGATATGACGCTGAGCACGTGCACTCAACTTCTTTGGTCGACCATGGCGAGGCCTGTCCTGAGTGGAATCTGTCCTGTTAAACTGCTGTATGGCCTTGGCCACTGTGCTGCAGCTCAGTTTCAGGGTCTTGGCAATCCTTATAGCCTAGGCCATCTTTATGTAGAGCAACAATTCTTTTTTTCAGATCATCAGAGAGTTGTTTGCCATGAGGTGCCATGTTGAACTTCCAGTGACCAGTATGAGAGAAATTTAAGACACCTGCCCCCATTCACACCTGAGACATTGTAACACTAACAACGAGGGAGGGAAAATGGCTAATTGGGCCCAATTTGGACAATTTCACTTGTTTTGAGGGGACAGCAAATTTACGCTGTTATACAAGCTGTTATACAAGCTGTACTCTCACTACTTTACATTGTAGCAAAGTGTCATTTCTTCAGTGTTGTCACATGAAAAGATAGAATAAAATATTTACAAAAATGTGAGGGGTGTACTCACTTTTGTGAGATACTGTATATATATATATATATATATATATATATACTGTATGTGTGTGATGATAGACATTGTTGCAAGTATCTGTAACTGAACACTGTAAAGAGAACCAGCCTGAAAAAACTCAAAATCTCCACTGTTGTAACAATAATTCAGCGTTACCTTTCAGGAATAGAGGTGTGTGCTGCTACTTACTTGCATTCTTTCCTTGTCAGGGCATAAATGTTAGCCCAGACAGACCTTTGAGCTGGGTTCACACTATTGCAAATTGGATGTGGGTTTCTCTGCATCCAATTCCTATGTCAGGAGACTATGACTGGCTCTGAATGGTGACGGTTCACACATCTCCGGGGCTGCTGTGGAGCGGTTTGCAGTACTGTGCATCTTCTGGTCTGTTTCAGGTCTTAATTTAGCCAAAAATTCTGCCCTGATTCGTCCCTGAAACGGAGAACAGGGATGTACCGGACCCCTGCTGTGAGCCGCTCCACACAGCAGTGTGATCCCAGCCTTAAGTTCACAATGCCACGACATGAAAGTCGTGCGACCTACAGTGTGATTTTGCCAAGCAACTTCAGTGCGACTTGAAGTGACTTTCAAACAACTTTGAAGCGACTTTCAGGAATGCCTGGGTAATCTTCCTGTAATGTCGGATTCAAGTCACAGCAATTAAGATAAGGATCCGACTTGGAGGCAACTTCCATTGGGCACAAGTCGGATAGAAGTCGCCTTGAAGTAGTACAAGAATCTTTTCTAAAATCGGAGTGACTTCAGTGGTGCTAGTTAAGACAGCTCTCATTGACTAGCATGGGATTGCACATGTCATGCGTCTTTGGGGTCTCACAAGTTGGATCCTAAAGCCTCCTACACACGGGACGTATGTTGGATAATGTAACTTGCATACTGATTGCACTACACGATCGTACGACCACAGAAGAACGTTCAGGTGCATGTAATTAGCATCCGGCCGTTCCTGACTTTGGAGCATGCGTGTTTTGTACAATACAACTTGTTGTACCAACTGCTCTGTACACACGATACAACGGTCGTATGACCGCTTGTTGGTACGACCAAGTTTTCTAGTCTGCTCATACAATTCCCCTTGTACGACCGTCGTATGCCGGCTGTTCTAATCACGCATACGAACGACCGACTTCGCATACAACGGTCGTTCATACGACCTGTTGTATACGATCGTCGTCCCGTGTGTACGAGGCTTAAGGCGCGGCAGTGTGCACCAAGTCTTCTAGTGACTTGCTTGGTACATGCCTAGGCACAGCTGGCCATGCACTGTTTGAATTTTCTCCGGTTCCTGATGAGTGGCCCTGCATCCTCACACCTGAAAATTTGAAGGAGCAAGACAGAAAATTTCCAGGTAAACACCATTCGGGTATTCTGACTGCCGCCAGCAATGGATACGTTAGCTGCCCCTGCAGATTCATCCATCTGTGCTGTATAACGTAGATGGAGAAATCTTTTCCACTCCTGCTCTTTGCACCACCAAACACCTCTCTGATGCAGATAAATTCCCCCTATAGTAAAATGAGCTGATAATATCCACCCTATGGTGTGACAAAGCACACGAGTCAAGGAATGACTGCTTCCATCGGGGGATACTCATACAGGTGTTTTCTCTGTATGTCCCATCTCCTATACCATCATTCAGTGCATTGCACACTGGAAACCTGGAGAAGTACTAGTAATCTATGCAGATGTCAGCACATAGACACTAATTGGTGTAGCAGTAAAATAAAGACTAATCATTGCATTTATGCTTTCAGCACCACATTGTAGATCCTTACTTGATATAAAAAGAGTTATGTCATATGTAAGCATATGTTAAAAATCCTGTATGCACATAGATTGCAGATCTCATCTCATTAGAGAGGCTCAACGCCTGGACTGAATAATCCTAAAAAATACTTATACACTTGTGTGAAGGGAATGTTTCCTGTCTGGTATAACCAGGGTTTTTTTCTTAGAGAACGGGTGCAGGAACTCCTCCTTTCTGACCCATTTTCTCCATTTCTACCCACCTCCAGGCACTGTTCCTTGGTTGCACCCCCTACCCACCTCCCATTACTGCCCTTCTAGAGAATGCAGAACCAAGTATCATTTTGTGGTGATAAGTCATTTGTATGGAATATGTTAATAACAAGAAAAGCAGTAAAATAGATCCCCTCTAGCAACAATAGATCCGCCTCAACATCAATGGACCACCCGAAACAAACCCCCCCCCCCCTCGCAGGGTCAATAAATCCCCCAGCAACATTAAACCCTGGCAGCAACAGCAGATCTCCTTACAGCCAGCATCAATAGACTCTCCAGCAGTCAGTAACAAAAGACCCCCCCCCCCCTTAACAGTAGATCTCTCCCAGGAATAACTGAGCCCCCCAACAATATAAAACCCACCCCCAGCAACAATAGGTCCCCCATAAGCGACAATAAATAGATCCTCTCCAGTTAGAATAGATTCCCCAGCAGCCAGCATCAATAGCTGAACCCCAGCACCCCTTGTCATTGCATACATTCAGTGCTGAAGGTGCCAGAACTGCGTTCCCACTGAAAAAAGCCCTGGGTAAAACCATTGTCACTAGGACAGAGAACAAGCTCTTTACTGGAGTCCTGGAGAGCAGTAAAAAGCAGATAGGGGTTCTAATCCTCCCCACTGCATCCACAACTTTGGCCGGACACTTTAAACATATTTTGATTTGCAGCATTCTGTAGGATTTGGTCAGGACCACATCGGGGTTCTGTAGGTGTGGTAATCAGTTCTTGAACTGTGTTGGTCTGATGTTCTCATTGTTCATTTGCCAGGTCTCCTTTGTTGTTGGCATGTGGAGCCGGACAGATCAATATGGTGGATCTTTTGGTGAATAGGGGAGCCAGCCTGACGCTAACAGATGCCTTGGGCCATGATGTCATTCATTACGCCAGAATGTCGGGAAATCCTCACATCCTTACTCTTCTCCTCTCCAAAATGAGCCAAGAGACGGGTATGTGCAGCCAGGCCCTATGTATGTGATAGATCTCTCACCATTGCTTTACAGCCCTTACTCAATGCCTCTCTGACCCAGAATGGTCGTTTGATAATCCTGGAATTTGTCATGTATGTAGTAAACTCTGGACTCATATTCTATTCCCTATTTTTTCCACCTATTTGAAATATTTGCTGTCATTTCCTTGTTTAACTTTTTTACTGCCAGATCTACCACTACAGTGCAAGTCACATACACCCCAGAAAAGAAGCAGTACATCGTGTTGTTTTTTTCTTTTTGCATAAAACTCACCAGGGCTGTACATGGGCACGAGATTAAAGAGACTCTGTCACCCTTTCCTCTCTAGAGCAGGAGCCTCCAAACTCTTGAAACAAAGGGCCAGTTTACTGTCCTTTAGGCCTCCATGCACACAGGACGTTTTTTGACTGTTTTACAGCAGCTGTTTTTAGCTGCAGACATTTTTTTCTACAGTCAATAAACCCTCCATCATGTTATCCTATGTGTCCATGTTATCCTATGTGTTCATGTTATCCTATGTGTCCATGTTATCCTATGTGTCCATGTTATCCTATGTAATCATGTTATCCTATGTGTTCATGTTATCCTATGTCTCCATGTTATCCTATGTGTTCATGTTATCCTATGTGTTCATATTATCCTATGTGTTCATGTTATCCTATGTGTTCATGCTATCCTATGTGTTCATGTTATCCTATGTGTTCATGCTATCCTATGTGTTCATGTTATCCTATGTGTCCATGTTATCCTATGTGTTCATGTTATCCTATGTCTCCATGTTATCCTATGTGTTCATGTTATCCTATGTGTTCATGTTATTCTATGTGTCCATGTTATCCTATGTGTTCATGTTATCCTATGTGTTCATGTTATCCTATGTGTCCATGTTATCCTATGTGTCCATGTTATCCTATGTCTCCATGTTATCCTATGTGTTCATGTTATCCTATGTGTTCATATTATCCTATGTGTTCATGTTATTCTATGTGTCCATGTTATCCTATGTGTCCATGTTATCCTATGTGTTCATATTATCCTATGTGTTCATGTTATTCTATGTGTCCATGTTATCCTATGTGTCTATGTTATCCTATGTGTCCATGTTATCCTATGTGTCCATGTTATCCTATGTGTCCATGTTATCCTATGTGTCCATGTTATCCTATGTGTTCATGTTATCCTATGTGTTCATGTTATCCTATGTGTCCATGTTATCCTATGTGTCCATGTTATCCTATGTGTTCATGTTATCCTATGTGTTCATGCTATCCTATGTGTCCATGTTATCCTATGTGTTCATGTTATCCTGTGTGTTCATGTTATCCTATGTCTCCATGTTATCCTATGTGTTCATGTTATCCTATGTGTCCATGTTATCCTATGTCTCCATGTTATCCTATGTGTCCATGTTATCCTATGTATCCAAGTTATCCTATGTGTTCATGTTATCCTATGTCTCCATGTTATCCTATGTGTTCATGTTATCCTATGTGTTCATGTTATCCTATGTGTCCATGTTATCCTATGTGTCCATGTTATCCTATGTGTTCATGTTATCCTATGTGTTCATGCTATCCTATGTGTTCATGTTATCCTAGGTGTTCATGCACACACAGGCTGTTATCAACTGTTTTTAGCAGTGATGTTTTTGAGCTGTAAAAAAACCCAAGACCAGAGGGTTCTTTTGAACGTTTTTCACCTGTAAAAACGTTCAAACACTCAAAAACGCTCAAAAACGTCAATCCCCAACCTTTTTGGACGTTTTAGATCAATTAAAGAAAAAAAAAAACACTGGCACTTTAAAAACGCTAAAAAAGTGAAAAAACTGCGGTAATATAACGCTGGTAAAAGCTGAAAACATCCCTGATAAGCTACTGATGTTTTTTGGCTGTTTTTTTAAAGTCCTGTGTGCATGAAGCCTAAAGCTGAACTCTGGGCAATTTTTTTCTATTTCAATATGTTTATTGGGTTTTAACAAGAGACAACATAAATAAGCTTGTTGATCGCCCACGCAGGGGCTAGAAAGTGGGTAAACATTACCAATGAACCATAGTGATCATACCAACCAAAGTGAAAATAGGGAATGGTACTGATAAATGGGCACTGCAAAAAAATGTTGTGTCCCCACAATCTACATGTCATTGCCAGAGGGGGGGTTCTTCTCCTGTAACCCCCCCCCCCCCCAATAAAAGACAACGGTGTGAGTAGGATTGGTGAAGAACTAGAGAGAAGCGTGAAGAGCAGAAAAGCAGCGAGCGAGGGTCGTAAATAAGAGAAAAGGGAGGAGGGGGAAGGGGAGTAACTCGTACTAGGGAGCCCCACAGGTTGAAATCACATAAGGACCAAACAGGACGATTGGAGTGTAGGGAACTCCTACGAGATCCACGGTTCCCAAACCCTGAGAAATTTGGCATGTGAATTGTTCACAATGCTAGACATTTGTTCCTGAATCACCATATTGGTCATACGTGTCTCCACCCCCTGGAAAGCTACGCTTTGGGTCTTCCAGGCTTGAGCTATAGTCCGTTTTGCAGCAATAAAGAGATATGTGGCCAGTTTCTGCTGCGTAGCATATAAACCAGGTATTGGACAATGTATTAGGGCTAATTTAGCGTCCCTACAGACTGTTAGGTGGAAAAGGGTCTGAAGCAGGCCTAATACCTTAGACCAAAACCCCACTAATCTTGGGCAAGACCGCCAGGTATTTATGACGACCCCCGCTGTCCTCAGTTACGGAAACAACTATCATTACTCCCCGGGAAAGCATGAGCTGTATGGGTCGTATGGGTGGGATAGGATCTTATATGCTGCTTCTAGTGTATTTGTATTAAAGGAGCTCTTGGCCACTGTTTTCCAGGCCCTACTCCAGTCTTCTAGATCTATGGAGGACTGAAGGCCATGTAGGAGAGGGATGCTGATGTCGGGCGTCCATTCAGGTTCAGCACATACATACATTACATAATGCCTGTAGCCAGTAGAGGGAGGAATTATCACTCATCATTGGTATTAGTTGGAGAAATAGTGCCCTATTGTTAGTGTCAGTAGGAGTAGTGCCTAATTGTTTATATCATTGGGAGGAACAGTGCCACATTGTTGGAGTCATTGGGAGGAATAGTGCCCCATTGTTGGTGTCAGTGGAAAGAATAGTGCCCCATTTTTTGAGTCAGTGGGAAGAATAGTGCCCCATTGTTGTTGTCTGTCGAAAGAATAGTGCCCCATCACTGGTATCAGTGGAAGGAAAAATGCCCCATTGTTGGTGTCAGTGAGGTGAATAGTTCCCCACTGTGGGTGTCAGTGAAAGGAATGGTGCCTCATTGTTGGAGTCAGTGGGCAGAATAGTGACTTATATCAATGGCTCAATAAAGGCAAGCAAAGGGCCATGGTTTGGAGACCACTGCTCTACAGCATTCTTTTTTTTTTTCTTTTACTTTTTTTAGAGAAACATCTTTTATTACACCCTGTGTCATAATTACCAGGTGTTTAACCACAACAGTACCTGGCACGAAAACCCCCTTCCTGTCCAGGCCATTTTTCAGCTTTCAGCGCTATCACACTTTGAATGACAATTACTCAGTCATGCAACAGCACAACGTACTGACTCATTAACAGTAAGTTTCACACTATCGCGACTTTCGACTTTTTACCGGACCTGTCCTTCCCCCAAAAGCACGGTCCATGACAACACCAATTTGTGGACCATTAATACTGTGTCCCACATTATTTTCTACAAAGAGATTTTTTTCATTTTCTTTTTTTTTTTCTTACGACATCTCGTCACCAGAGGTTTGGTACCGGGAAACGAACGGAAATAACTCGGTAACTATATTCAGTGATAAGACGGGTGACTGAGGTTGTTACTCCGTGGTAAGGAAAGTGACTGTGGGTGTCACCCCTTGATAAG
>BLSH010023537.1:182859-210084 GCA_018402905.1 Glandirana rugosa
AGTTACCGCTCTGTTTACACTGTATGTGATCGGCTGTGAAGTAGATCACAGCCGATCACAAGGTATCAGCCGCCGGCCGGCGGCTGATACCTGTGTCGGTGACAGGCAGTGTTCCCCAGGAACACGCCGCCACCGACACGCACGCGCAGCGCGCTCCCGATTGCGCGCATGCGCCGTGCGAACGGCAGGCGTGCCGTTTGTGATCAGCTGTGACTTCGTCACAGCCGATCACGTGGTGAACAGCCATAACCAATGGCTGTTCACCCCTGTCGGTGAAGCGGCGTGTCCTGGGGACACGCCGACACCGACAGAGCCGGGATGCGCGCGCCCGATCGCGCGCAATCCCGGCTTAAAGGGACGACGTCATATGACGTCCACCCGCTGGAAGAGCAGGACCGCTCCGCCGTCATTTGACGGTGGGCGGTCCTGAGGTGGTTAAAATACTTACAGGGGTAGTCTCTGGGAGGTCAATTATTAATGACAAATGCACAACCCCCAGAACTACATTTCCCAAAAGCCCTTTCCCTACACATAGTGTGTGACCAGGCTCTTGGGAATCGAGACAGCAAAATAGTTTTGATGTGAAAGTAACCAGTATATACAATAAAGCAGGCAAGGCTGACAACATTGCTTAGGATTTCAATGCAGGAAAGGAAGCATTGTCAGCCAACAACAGAAGGTTGGGATGTTACTGGATTTCATGCAGGATCAAAAGTCATTTTCTGTACTTGCAGGGATAAAACAGGATAATTTGCATGTATTGTAGAGATATACTTAGTTTTTTTTTCTGCCCAGCCATACCCTTTAACTGAATCTTACCTTGTTGTCTCTGTACACAGGACTAAGAAGCCCAACCAAGCCATTGCAGGTACTTATATCATTGATCCAAAAATGTTTATTCATGTTTTAAATACACAACCTGTGTTTGTAATATTTTGAACTTTGTAATAGTTTGCAGTATAATATTAACAGGCCCTCTGTAATTTTTCTGCTCAAATCCCCCCCTTTATGAGTCCAGCGCAGAGTTTTTTTTTAGTTTCAGAGTAGGGAAGTGTGAGCCCCTCCATTAGGAGATCCATCCTCTCTGTTGTCCTTGTGACCTCTGACACGCAAAGTGGAGGAAAGGTATATCTTCCAATGGAAGTCTATTTAATAGTAAAATAAAGTTATACTTTACGTCCAGGCCAATACCCCAAAGCTGCATTGAAGGTCGCTGTCTGTGTGTGACCTGGGGCTCTTAGTTACAGTGCCTTGAAAAAGTATTCATACCCCTTGACATTTTCCACATGTTGTCATGTTACAACCAAAAACGTAAATGGATTTTATGTGATAGACCAATACAAAGTGGCACATAATTGTAAAGTGGAAGGAAAATTATAAATGGTTTTTCAAAATTGTTACAAATAAATATGTGAAAAGTGTGGGGTGCGTTTGTATTCAGCCCCCCTGAATGAATACTTTGTAGAACCGCCTTTCACTGCAATTACAGCTGCAAGTCTTTTTGGGGAAGTCTCTACCAGCTTTGCACATCCAGAGAGGACATTTCTGCTCATTCTTCTTTGCAAAATATCTCAAGCTCTGTCAGATTGGATGGAGAGCGTCTGTGAACAGCAATTTTCAAGTCTTGCCACCGATTCTCAATTGGATTTAGGTCTGGACTTTGACTGGGCCATTCTAACACATGAATATGCTTTGATCTAAACCATTCCATTGTAGCTCTGGCTGTATGTTGAGGGTCGTTGTCCTGCTGGAAGGTGAACCTCCTCCCCAGTCTCAAGTCTTTTGCAGACTCTGGTTTTCTTCTAAGATTGCCCTGTATTTGGTTCCATCAATCTCCCCATCAACTCTGACCAACTTCCCTGTCCCTGCTGAAGAAAAGCATCCCGCCACAGGATGCTGCCACCACCATGTTTCACAGCGGGGATGGTGTGTTCAGGGTGATGTGCAGTGTTAGTTTTCCGCCACACATAGCATTTTGCTTTTAGGCCAAAAAGTTTCATTTTGGTCTCATCTGACCAAAGCACCTTCTTCCACATGTTTGCTGTGTCCCCCACATGGCTTCTCGCAAACTGCAAATGAGACTTCTTATGGCTTTCTTTCAACAATGGCTTTCTTCTTGCCACTCGATAAAGGCCAGATTTGTGGAGTGCACGACTAATAGTTGTGGACAGATTCTCCCTCCTGAGCTGTGGATCTCTGCAGCTCCTCCAGAGTTACCATGGACCTCTTGGCTGCTCCTCTGATGAATACTCTTCTTGCCCGGCCTGTCAGTTTAGGTGGACAGCCATGTCTTGGTAGGTTTGTAGTTGTGCCATACTCTTTCTATTTTTGGATGATGGATTGAACAGAGCTCTGTGAGATGTTCAAAGCTTGGGATATTTTTTTAAAAGCTTGCTTTAGACTTCTCCATAACTTTATCCCTGACCTGTCTGGTGTGTTTCTTGGCCTTCATGATGCTGTTTGTTCACTAACAAACCTCTGAGGGCGTCACAGAACAGCTGTATTTATACTCAGATTAAATTACACACAGGAGGACTCTATTTACTAATTAGGTGACTTCTGAAGACAATTGGTTCCGCTAGATTTTAGTTAGGGGTATCATAGTAAAGGGGGCGGAATACAAATGCACACCACACTTTTCACATATTTATTTGCAAAAAATGTTGAAAACCATTTATCATTTTCCTTCCATTTCACAATTATGTGCCACTTTGTGTTGGTCTATCACATAAAATCCCAAAATATATTTACGTTTTTGGTTGTAACATGACAAAATGTGGAAAATTTCAAGAGGTATGAATACTTTTTTAAGGCACTGTATTACTTTGGAAGCATCTCTGCTGCACTTACTGACAAAAAGTTGTCGAACTTGTTTACCAATGCAAAGTACAGTAAATCATAGTGACCAAGCAGAACATCTAACCTTGTACTATTCACAGTAAACTAGAATCAAATTTGCTGCTTTGGTATTGTGCACTTAGCTCATCCTAACTGTGATTTGCACTAATAAACCCATGTTAGTCTACAAGTTTAAATTATAAACAGTTTGTTTATTGATTTTTATAGCTTTTTTACCTTTAGATCTATCCATTCTCCCATCTTTTGATTGTTGACTTTCTTCCCTCTACACCTTGTAACAACCAAAAACCACATAGGACCTTTAGATACTGGTCTGTGAGCTCCTATAGACCCGACGTTTATCAGTGGCAGTTATTGCTATGTCTTTAGAACAATTCACATTGTCAAAAATAAAAGGTTGTGTGAAACAGGCATGGGCAGAAGTCTTTGGGCTGATCATGTGCCTTGCAGCATCTTCTTCCTCTTTGGATCTTCTCCCAGTACTGGGCCGTCCTCAATAATGCAAAAAGTGACCTGATGTGATGATGTCACTCTCTGCATCATTGTATGTGAATGCAAAGTGCTATGCCGATGCCCCTCAGGGGCAGGGGTGTGTGCAGCCTATTGCATTAGGGTGTGCACCGCAAAGCTCAATCACACATATGTGTGTGTATCTATATATGCCGGCACATTGATCTACCCTCTGGTACAGTGAAACAGAAGTGCTGAAGCACTGTTTACTATGCTTCAGTAATTAATAAACACAGTAAGTGATCTGTACCAAAAAGGGAGGGGCTGGTACCAGTCTTTTTACCACTCTCCATCCTGAAGCATGCCCCACAGATGCCAGGGGAGAGGAGAGGAGGGGAAGCCAGCAGCTCGGGGGGGGGGGGGCTAGGGGAGCACATGGGGAGAGGGGGCAGGCATCAAAAGGAAGGAAAATCTGGACAGGAGCAGTGGCTGCATTTATTGGAACCAATCCTCTTTCTCTCCTGCAGCAGCTGAATGCCGGTGGGAGGGGGGGGGGGGCTTTCAGTGGCTGCAAGAGGGAAAGGGGATCGGCTCCAGTAAATGCCTCCCCCACTCCTGTCCTGGTTCTTTAAAACCTAAAGCTGCCTGGAGCATGAGCAGGGTCACCATTGTGACCCCTAAAGCTACGCCCATGTCGCATGGGGGGATCAGGGTGTGCCCAGGTACATCCAACACCTATGGGCGGGTCCATGACACCCTGCTCTTACAGTATATCCTCACTCTTTTGGGTTGAATGACGTTGGGTGTCACTTAGTCCAGAAAACTGAGGACATCTAGTGACAGGAAAGCTTTACTGCAGGGGACACCAGCAGAGAGGAAACACATATTGCTCCCCCTCTCCAAAGGAGCTTCAAACAAAAAAATAGCCCAGAGTTGGGCTTTAATCTATGATACATCAGTATAATTTTTATGTATTTATTTATTTCAGGTACTTATATAGCGCTGTCAATTTACATACACATTATACATTCACATCAGTCCCTACCCTCAAGGAGCTTACAATCTAAGGTCCCTAACTCACATTCATACATATACTAGGGCCAATTTAGACAGGATCCAATTAACCTACCGGCATGTCTTTGGAGTGTGGGAGAAAACCAGAGTACCTGGAGGAAACCCACGCATGCACAGGGAGAACATGCAAATTCCAGACAGGTAGTGTCATGGTTGGGATTCGAACCAGCGACCCTTTTGCTGCCAGGTGAAAGTGACACCCACTACACCACTGTGTTTACAATTTGTGACCGTATCTAATTTGCACCTTTCTGCATGTAGAGCGAAGATTATCGGAGTTGCATGCTTTCATTGTGCCCAAATGCTCTCTTTTTGTTTATTGTCTTTTGATATGGACATAGAGAAGCTATACTTCTTCTGTTTGAGGTTACTATTCCTTGTGATATCTTTACTCTGCGCCAGCAATCAGTAGTATTTCTTGCCATAGTTCTAGAACTATATAGTCTTGCTCAGTTTCCACTAACCCAACTAACAGCTCACTTTTTCTGGCCTATGAAACTTTCAGCATGATCAAGCGAATAGATTAAGCTCAGAAAGAAGTGGAACTCCCAAAAAACGCAAAGCTCCGCCTCCTCCTATCAGCCCTGTACAGGTAATACAAATAATGAGCATCTTCTGTCATATGTTTCTTAAAAGATCTTTATGGGACTTTTTTCATGTAACTTAAAGCAGTATTAAACCCAAACATCGATTATATTGCAGCTTAGCAATCATTAGTTGTGGGGGCTGCATTAGTTTTCTTTTCTTCTGCTTTTTTGCCCTCTGTTTTCACCTGGTGATCAGGCCAGTAACACACCTCCTGTATTAGCGAGGCAACACTCTGGAAAACTGAGGGGGCACAGCTGACAGCGCCATTGCCCATTTCGGGGAAGAGTTGTGTTAAATGTATTAGCAGATTAGATACACTGACAAACTGAAGCCAAACTCCAGTTCACACTTTATAAAGATTTAGCATGAATAAATAAAAACTGATCACTGCCAGTGTTAAGTGGTTTGTCTCATCCATGTAAACTGTTACATTCTGCTGGAGAGCTGTAAAAGCTGTACTTCTGAAAAACAGTCTTGCTGGCTGGTTTACCAAATGAAAACAGAAGAAAGAAAGCCTAAAAAAGAAAACTAATACAGCCATAACATCTAATAATTGGTAAGCTGCAATATAATAAAATGTGTGCTTCTGGGTTTAATACTGCTTTCAGTCTGTTCTGCAGTTTGCAGTGCAGCGATCAGCGGTGCGCTCTGTCCCTGGGACACGGCGCATCCCTGATCTCGGTAAAGAGCCAATGACGCGACTCTTTACCCATGTGATCAGCTGTGTCCAATCACAGGTGATCACATGTAAACAAGGACATGACGGTTATTGGCTCTCCTCCCCTCACACTGACAGCGTGTGAGGAGAGCCGATTAGCAGTATTTCTTCACAGGGAGATCTGCACAGATAATCAGGGCACTGATCATCAATGCAGCCCCAACAGTGCCCAGCAGTGATGCCAGTCAGTGCCCATTTGTGATGCCATTCGGTGCCCATCAGTGACATCAATCAGTGCCTAGCAGTAAATCCAATCAGTGCCCATCGGTGATGCCAGTCTGTGCTGCCTTTCAGTGCCCATCAGTGCTACCTGTCAATGCCCTTAAGTGCCAACCATCAGTGGCACTCATCAGTGCTGCCCATCAGTGCCCATAAGTGCTGCCCATCAGTGCCCACCAATGCCGCCTATCATTGCTCATCAGTGCTGCATATCATTGTCTCTTCATCAGTGCCGCCTCATCAGTGCCCATCAGTTAAGCCTCATGAGCGCACACCAGTAAAGGAGAAAAATTACTTATTTACAAAATTTTAAAACAGAAACTAAGAAAAACGTTCTTTTTTGTTTTTCAAAATGTTCGGTCATAGCAGCCCCACACAGTATACAATTAACTCCTGTATTTTTTTCTTCTCATTACAGCTCAGTGACATGTCCTCTCCGGTATCCTCAACATCAACTCCGCTCTCAGCCAAAGGAGAAGTCTTCTTCACAGAAAAGGGCAGCAAGGTAATACTGAGCGATAAGAATAGTAATGTTCATATACTGGAAGCTTTTATTTGCTTTTCTTTTTCTCCATTGAGGGACATAGGAACTTCGGGTTATGCTGTTGCCTACAGGTGGATAGGACACTGGGCAAGCAAAAAACTGTAGACCTGCCCAGAATAACCCCTCCTGCTATCAGCAGGCTTCATTCTTTCTGCTAGTGTCCTAAGAGAATGGAGATTTTTGAGTTCTGTCTTCTTGAAGATTAAAGTAGAACTTTAGGCAAAACTTTTTTTCTGAATTTTGGATAGAGTAATGAAGGATTATTACCCCTGTCAGCTTTTGTTTTCACCATCTGTGTCCCATTGCAAAGATTTCTCTTCACTTCCTGTCCCATAGCTAAACAGGAAGTGAGAGGAAATCCCTGCAAATTAAGCCCTCCCCCCCCCCCCCCCATGTCATCAGAACTAGTGTCCCCATGGGAAGATTTCCCCTCTGTTACTTTTCTGGGGACAACCCAAAACTTGGGATTTTCTTTTACTTCCACTTTCAATGATAATGGTAAACAGGACAAATAAAGATGGTGAATCTCATTAACGGGGGCACAGAAAGAAATAAAAACTGACAGGTGTTCTAATCCCTCGCCACTCCATCCAAAACTAGAAAAAAGTTTTGCTTTTAGTTATACTTTAAACTATTTTGGTTATTGTGTTTTTGTTACTCTTTTCTTCCATCAAAATTATTTTCTACATCACTGCTGGAGTCGGCCTCTCTAATTTTAACTATAAAGTGCAGTTATCCTCAGCCTGGTATTTGGAGGACCACATCCAGACCCTATTGGACTGGATGTTGGAGGGATTGCCTGGAAGGGACCTACAGGCACTGGATTCTGAGTGGGGTAATTGGCAGACTCCATACTGGTAAAAATTAGCTATGGAGCACTATCCAGGTCCAGAGCCATTACCATTGCCTCAGTGCTTACCCTGACTTATTTAGTGAGAAGGCTAGTAGGCCAAACATTGAGAGCTACCTCATTTGCATAGGCCACTGGGCACCTTTAATGGGCATTCAACCCTCAACAGCTTTCTGGGTTTTGTAAATACCCAAGGCCTTTATTCTTACCCTTGAGCCTTGCATTTGATTCTAGACATGGTGAGAACATCTCCACCATACACTCCACTTTGGAAGGTTTCATTGTTCCTACTGATGGTGCCGACATCTGCAGCCTGGAGACATATTGCCCTCTGCTGTTAAAGTCTGTTCCATCATTGGAGTCCTCATGGGTTCCATTGGGTGTGGCTGGATCCTCTGCCCATTTGGCTGAGGTGTTTTCTACAGTCATCCAAGGCTTTTCTCTCTAGATTATCTATTTGATTAACTAGGGACATTGGAGTCATCAGTTGCAAGGACTTTTTCTGAAAATCTGAGTCACTTCCGTCCCTTAAGCCTCGTACACATGGGACGACGATCGTATACAACAGGTCGTACTAACGACCGTTGTATGCGAAATCGATCGTTCGTACGCGCGATTAGAACAGCCGACTTACCACAGTCGTACAACGGGAGTTGTATGAGCAAACTAGAAAACTTGGTCGTACCAACAAGCGGTCATACGACCGTTGTATCGTGTGTACAGAGATGTTGGTACAACAAGTTGTATTGTGCAAAACACGCATGCTCCGAAGTGAAGAACGGCCAGATGCTAATTACATGCACCCAAACCTTCTTTCTTTGGTCGTACGATCGTGTAGTGCAGTCAGTATGCTAGATACAACAGCCAATTTGAGACGATCGTACGTACAATCATCGTCCCGTGTGTACGAGGCTTTACTGATAAGTCACAGTCCACTGTTGTTACTCCAAAATTTAAGGAGAGAGTTTCAGCTCGTAATGATGCGTTGCCCAGCGCTCTGAAACTAGAGGATCAGCCTGTGGCTTCTACCAGTGCTCTTTCCAGTCTTGGGTCCTTTAAAGTTCCTAAAGCCTCAAAGACTTTCCCCTTGCAACCACTTTTCAAACTCTTTCTGTACGCAGATTGGAAACACCCAGATATTTTTTTGCTCCAGCTAGCTTGAGTTAATTGTTTCTGTTGCTCCAGCTGAAAACTCATTGGCCTTGTACTCTAAAGCCTCGTACACATGGTCCAAAATCGTATGTTGTGTCTCGCATGCTGACATACACTAAGCGATCGTACGACCAAGCCGAACGTAGTGACGTGCTACGAGCGTGTAAAGAGGAAGTTCAGGTGCATGTGATTTGAATTAGGAACGTAGGTTTACACGGACGGACACTTCCGAGCGTTCCTGACTTCTGAGCATGCGTGTTTTGCACATACAACTTGTTGGACCAACTTCTCTGTACACACGATACAACGGTCGTACGACCACTTGCTGTACAACCAAAGTTTTCTAGTTTGCTCATCCAACTTCTGTTGTACAACCGTCGCACGTCGGCTGTTCTAACCGAGCGGACTAACGGTCGGATGTTCGTACAACAAGCTTCGTACGACCGTCGCACTGTGTGTACGGGCTTTAAGCCTCATACACACGCTTAGATTTTCGGATGACCAAACGTCTATTTTTTGTTGGATGCTGGTCTCATGTCGAAAGTAAAGAGGTTACTAACCACACGAAAATTTTCGTACGACCGAATTCAACGTCAGAAGTGACGTAACGTGTTGAATAGCTTTGTATGTATTTTTTTGTTTCTGAGCATGCGTAGTCATGCTCTCACGATTTTTTTCATATGAAAACCATACTAATGATACGGAAATCGGACGTTGAGTTGATGTACAAAAATAATTTTATAGTCTGCACATCCAGCTTTTGTCTTCCAAAAAATCAAAATCGGCTGTTGAAAGGAGCATACTAACGATCCGAAAATCGGACAATCGGTCGTCGTATGAAAATTCCCGTCCCGATTTCGCATCGTGTGTACGGGCCTACAGCTTTTGAAAATGCTTTGACGTGGCTTAAAGGGGTTGTAAAGGTTTTTTTTTTAATAACAATCATGATATACCTACCTGCTCTATGGAGAGTTTTGCACAGAGCAGGCCCAATCCACCTTTTCTGGGGTGCTCCTTGCTCCTCCTCTTCATTGGTTTCCCCCACGAAGAGATACTTTCTTTGGGGGGCACCCGTGCACGCTCACAAGTCCCGGTGCTGCGTCCATTGACACAGACCGCAGGACTCGGCCCCGCCCCCGTGTCAATGGATTTGATTGACAGCAGCGGGAGCCAATGGCTCCTGCTGCTATCAATCTATCCAATGAGGACCTGAGCCAGCGGCTGGAGCTGCTGGGCTTGTGCATGTTGCTGGAACGTGTCTTTCCCTTATTATATCACTGTCTTGTACAAACTTTAAATGAATAAAGATTATTAAAAGAAAATTTTGAAGTACCTTCGAACGACATTCATTAAGTCATCGAGTGTACAGAGAATTTTTGCACAAATGTTTGTATGAATCTTCATTCAAAAATCTACTAGTGTGTGGCTTTAGATGTGAATAACAAGCAGATATAAAAGATGCAAATTAACGCAGTCCTGTATTAAGGAATTTGTTCTTAAATGTGTATGTGCAAGCAGTATAATTACCTGAATTTGACCTGTTATTAGTCTTTTTCACTTTCCTTTACAGCAGAGCTCAGACTGTAAGAAGGAAAAGTAGCACAGTGATATATGCAGTTCATCGTTCATGCGCTCACAAGGAGCGTTCTAGGAAGAGAGTGCAGAATGACAGAGAGAGGAGTTCATACGTCTGTTGCTTCCCCTTCATTGTGCAGTCACAGGCTGGGGGAGGGGCAGGACCTTTAAGGCCTCATACACAGGGGCGTTTTTTGACGCCGCGTTTTTTGCCGCTCTCCATGTTATTCAATGGCCCCATAAAAACGCTGATATTTTGAGCTGTAGAGGGCGTCTGCGTTAGTGTAAATAGAATGCAGGACCAGCGCATTCCGAGGCTGTAGCGTTTTGGCGTTTTTGACGCTAAGCCGGCAAAATGCTCACTAACGCCGTACCGACGTTAACCGGTGTTTTTGATGCCAGCATTTTAACGGTAAAAAATAGCAGAGCACTGTTTTTAAAAAAAAAAAAAACGCCTATTGACGCCGACGCTCACTAACGCGCATTAACGCTCATTATCGGCGATGCAAAATGCCGAAGAAAACTCTGATTTTTCCCTGACGTTGGGCCCGGCGGTTTGATTATTTTTTTGCAGATGCCCGTGTGTATGAGGCCTAAGTGTTACTTACAAGCAGCAGAGCGAAATCAGGTCTCCTGCCCTGCTAGACCAGGCTGTGCCATGTAACAGAGCTGTGTAAACTCTCAGGACTGGATGGCGGGTAAGACAGCTCCCTTATATGTATTTCATCTGTGCATTTAGCTGTTTACTTGGAGTTCAGCTTTAAACTGATTCCTCCTGGAATTATATTCCTGCTTACTGGTTCAGCTGTTTTTTTTATATATATAAATTAGGCATAAAGTTGATTTTTTTTTCCTGCAGGATGAAAATACACCTTACAGGAGAGAATTCAGAGACAGACTGAGCGACAGCACAGGTAAGATTATAGGTTGCATGACTTAGGCAGGCCATAGATTACTCAATTCCCTTTCCATCCACCAAGGGTGGAAGGGGAGAGAAAATGCTTGATTCCCCAATGAACACATTCAGTTGTTGATGAGACAATGCCTCCCACTATTTTATTCTGCCAGCAGGGGGCGCAGGGAGCCTTCCTGGCTGGCAGAATATGCAGATTAACCACTTCCGGACCAGCCGCTGTTGTTTTACGTTGGTACTTTGACGTTGAATACCATTGTTATGGCAGCCGATAGCTGCCATATCCAAGGTATCCTCTTAAATGGCGGGTGGTCCCCTTTCGGATAAAAGTGGTCTCTGCGATGGATTCGCAGCGAGATCACTTTTATCGGCGGCGGGAGAGGTCCTCCACCTGCAGCACTCCGGTCGTCTCCGCTGCTTACCGGATCCGTCTGTAGCGGCAGAGACGATCCGATCCTTCCCCCTCAAAGGCCTGGAGTCAAGTGAGAGAAAGATGGCCCACACCCGACTCCATACCATTGGATGACGGAAGCAACGTCAAACGTCACTTCCGCCCAATGCTCTTAAAGGGGATTTTTTTTATTTATTTTTTTTATTGCATTTAAGTTTAAGTGTGAGATGTGAGGTCTTTTTGATCCCAGATCTCACATTAAAGAGATCCTGTCCTGCTTATTTCTATTACAAGGGATGTTTACATTCCTTGTAATAGGAATAAAAGTGACCCAAACATTTTTTTTTAAATGGACAGTGTAAAAATAAAAAGTAAAATAAATAAAAAAAAAAGAAAAATTCAAAGCGCCCCGTCCCTCTGAGCTCGCACGCAGAAGAGAAGGCTCCCACATATGTAAACAGTGTTCAAACCAGACATGTGAGGTATCGCTGCGATCGTTAGAGCGAGAGCAATAATTCTAGCGCTAGACCTCCTCTGTGACTCAAGACTGGTAACCTGTAGAAATTTTTAAACGTCACTGATTTTTAAGTGCCAAAGTTTGACGCCATTCCACAAGCGGGCGCAATTTTGAAGCATGACATGTTGGGTATCAATGTACTCGAGGTAACATTATCTTTCACATTATAGAAAAAAAATGGGCTAACTTTACTCGTGTCTTATTTTTTAATTCAAAAAAGTGTATTTTTTCCAAAAAAAATTGCACTCGTAAGATCGCTGCGCAAATACAGTGTGACATAAAGTATTGTTCCGACCACCATTTTAATTCTTTAGGGTGTCTGAGAAAAAAAATATATAATGATTGGGGGTTCTAAGTAATTTTCTAGCAAAAAAAAACCTGATTGTATCTAGTAAACACTGAATCTCAGAAAGAGGCTCGGTCCTTAAAGATGAAGTAAACCCGGATTGGGTTTACTTCCTCAATATTCCCTTGCAAAGTACAACCATAATGGGCTACTATGCATCACATAGTAGCCCATTATGTGCCACTTACCTGCAAGCGAAGCCTGCGACGTCCAGCGTTGTCCCCTGTGCAGGCAGCGTCCATCTACAGCCCCTCTTCCTTCCGGGGCCGCAACTCCGGCTCTGTGATTGGCTGGAGTGCGCGCGGGAGCCGCCAGTCACAGCGCGATCTCAATGAAGAAACGGCACAGGGGCCATTTCTTTACTGCGCATGTGCTGACATGACGTCGGCAACAGCAATACACTGCATATCTCCTGAACCGTGCAGGTGTGGGAGATATGCAGGGCACCTACAAGTAAGTCTTATTATAGGCTTAGCTGTAGGTTAAAGTGGTTGTCGCGGGTTGACAACCACTTTAATCTGTAGCAGATAGGTAAAATCATTAATGCAAAGGCTGCATACATTTACAGTAAATATGCACTGACTGCCTATTCTTACCACCCTGGACACATCATAGTGGGTCAGAAAGCTGATTATTTCTACAATTGTGTAATTTGCTGCAAAAATCCTCCTGTGTTAGGGCACCTTTAAAAAAAAACCTTTTCTTTCTGTGCTCTCTGCTTATGCTGTTATCAGTTACCATTGTTCCCGGCTATCTCTGAGAATTACAGAACCCCTCCCTTCTATGTTATGGAGAAGAAGAGGGGGGGCAGTGTTCTGTATTCATGTCATAGGGTAACAGCTCCTCTATACAGTAAGGTGAGTGGGAGTTGTCACCCCAGGATAGGAAGTGTGTTATTAGCAGGGTCAGCAGGAGAAAAAGCCTGCAAAAAAGAAACGAATACAAGCAAAACATCTAAGGACTGCTAAGCCCTTCTTTTGTTAAAGTAACAATGCTGAGTTATCATTCTGTATCTATGGAAGAGCATTGCTGTTGTCTCCCTAGGACAAGCAATTGGTTAGGAATACAGAAAGCACCCCCCCCCCCCCTCTTTTTTCCATAAGCTCTTTTTCCTTTCTTTTTTTGATATTATCTGTTTATTGAAAAAAACTTTTTTTTTCCAACATTCATTATTACAACCATCCAAATAACCAACATTTGCCTGTTACTTCCCTATTCAATTCATTGCAAAACAACTCTATTGCAACAACAACAACAAAAAAAAGGAGAAAAGAAAAAAAAAGGGGGACAAAAATTAAAAATCAAAAGGCGTCTCCCCTCACTCCATTCCACATTTTACCAAGATTGTAAAACAAGTCTAACTCATGTGTTCCTTCTTAAATGACTTTCTTTGCCATTTCATATTTTTTACTATACTACTCTATATGCAGCAAAAAGTGCATTTGCCCTTAGATTACCACCTGCTTCCAAGATATATAGGAGTTGATGCACTTAGGCTACTTTCACACTGCTCGGGTAGCCGCGGTCGCGGTAAAACCCCGCAAGTTTTAGCAGAGTTTTACTAGGGATAGGGCTCCACTATGCGGGCGGGAGTACCGCGCTTTTAACCCCCTACAAGGGGTTAAAAGTGCCGGCGCTCAGCGCTACCGAGGCGGTGTGCAGCCGCTTCGGAAGCGATTGCCATTCATTTCAATGGCAGGGGCGGTAGAGGAGAGGTATATTACCGCTCCCCTCACCGCCCCAAAGATGCTGCTTGCAGGACTTTTTGTAACGTCCTGCAAGCGCACCGCCCCAGTGTGAAAGCACTCAGGGCTTTCACATTGGGGTGGATTGGGGGGACTTTTGAGGCGCTTTACAGACGCTATTTTTAGCTAAATAGCGTCTGTAAAATGCTTCAGTGAGAAAGTAGCCTAAATGCAAATAGACTGTGCACTTTGAAAAGTGTGGTTGCTCCAGAGCTTAGTAAATGAGGGGAAGCTCTGCTGACTTCTATCATCCAATCATGTGCAAGCAAAAATGCTGTTGTTTTTATTTCCCTTGCATGTGATTGGATATTCTTTGCAAAGGGAAGCTTTACCTCATTTACTAAGCTCTGGAGCAACTGCACTTTGCAAAGTGCTCAGTCTATTTGCCTTTAGTAAATCAACTTCATGGTGTCAAATCTAATGTTAAGGCCTTTTTCACATGGGCAGTAAAAACAGGCCCCTGACCTCCCACCCCCAAACAAAAATGATGTAAGCTTGAGTAAATACACATTGCTTTGGATGTGATGCTTTGCATTGCGGTGTGGCAATTTCAGCTTGGCATGTTGAGTTTGACAGACGACAGGCGGCACATATTAAAGAGGAAGTAAACTGTGGGGTTTTTTTTTCCTTACCTGCAAAGTAAAGGCATAATGTGCTAGTATGCATCGCATACTAGCACATTATGTGACACTTACCTGCAAATGAAGCCCGCATTGTCCCCTCTGGAGGACACATCCACCTTCATCCATCTCCCTTCCAAGGGGCCACACCCATCTTCCTTCCAAGGGGCCACAGACTCCATCTTTGTGACTGGTCGGAGCCGTGTGACATCACTCCCGCGCATGCGCATAGGAGCCACCAGTCGCGGCACACACTTCTGAAAACACGGCACGGGCTGCTGGCCGTTCCTTCAGAACGCATACACCAATGACATCATTGGCACAGTATACAATAAATATCTCCTATAGGGCTCACGTTTAGGAGATATTTACAGTACCTATAGGTAAGCCTTATTATAGGCTTACCTATAGGTACAAATAATATAGGAAGGTATACACCTCTTTAAAGTCAATAGGACTGTGCCGCTAATGACTGGCTTGCAGTAGCTGCAGTGCAATATTTCAATATAAAATACAAAAAAAAACGGCATTTGGGAGGTGGTAGCATCGCCTGTCTGTAAGCCGCCTCTGAAAAGCAATCCATCGTGGATCACTTTTTGAGGGGGAGGGCTTTTAAGGACATATTTGGGAGAAGCTCTGTAGTTCACCAGGAGAAATGGGAGAAATCAGCAAATATAGGGAGCACAAGAAGTAATCCACTTACAAGATTTCTGGCAGGATCAACAGGTAATAGTTTTTCACTTTAAAAAAGAGATGTAACAGAACACTTTCAATGGTATAGTTAACAGTCCATATGGATAGAGATAAAAGAAGTTCATTGTCAGGGTTTACATATAACTAATCTTCACCTGAGTGCATTCAGTTCTGTGATATATACCAGCAGTGGGAGGGAAGGGAGCTCATACATTGGCATCCTGTCTGTTAAATCCAGCAAACAAATAGTATCCATGTGCTAGAATTTGCAGGCAGTTGTCATGTTCAGGCTTGTGCACAAAACCTGTGATTTGCTCAGGTGTCATAAAACTCATGCACATCTGTATATCAGAAATCTGATTTCCTGGTATCCTCCCCACTGCCTGAAATATGTGACTGTCACTGCTTTGGAAACCTATGAGTTCAGGGCACACACTGCAGGGATCGGACGTTATTTAGTGGTATGGCAGCAATATTCAAAGAGCATTTAAAGCCCAACTCCAAGAATTGCTTATTGCGTCTAGGGGGTGCAAAGTGCAGGCTCTATGAGAGTGCTGGAGCCAGGAGTAAGGTAACCTTTCTGTGCACCCCTGGACATAATGGCATTTAACCCTTTACAGTGCGGGAGGCCCTACTACAAGGGTCAGCGGGGTTGATTTACTAAAGGCAAACAACAGACTGAGCGCTTTGCAAAGTGTAGTTGCTCCACAGATTAGTAAATGAGCAGAAACTCTGCTGACTTCTATCATCCAATCATGTGCAAGCAAAAATGCTGTTTTCTATGTTCCTTGCATGTGATTGGATAATCTTGGCAAAGTGAAGCCTTACCTCATTTACTAAGCTCTGGAGCAACTGCACTTTGCAAAGTGCTCAGTCTGTTAGCCTTTAGTAAACCAACCCCACTGACCTTTGTAGTAGGGCCTCTCTCACTGTAAAGGGTTGAATGCCATTCAGGGCCGGTGCAAGGATTTTTATCTACCCAGGCAAAGGTGAATTTTGGTGCCCCCCGCATCGTCCTACTACCACCCTCTTTCCCCTCCACAATACAACCCCCCAACCCATCTACAGCTAACCACATGCTATGCAATCTGATTGTACAATCCTCTTTTAGTTTTATTAACAATTACGTAGTATAATGGCTGGCCTGATTTGATACTCATTAAAAAAATGTTCAGGTTTGGCTTTATATGACTAATTTTGGTGAAACTAAAGGAGATTGTACAATCAGATTGTATAGTGTATGGACAGATTCCTCCATCCACACTAGTAACGCAGATGGACGAGCACCCCCTTCCCCCTGCTGGGCTTTTGTATTCTGACAGATGACACCCCTGTATGTCAGAATACCTGAATAAATGTGACTGCTGCATTAGTTTTATTTTAAGGCTACTTTCACACTGATGGGCTTTACAGATGCTATTCAGCTAAAAATAGCGTCTGTAAAGCGCCTCAAAAATCCCCCCAATCCACCCCAATGTGAAAGCCCTGAGTGCTTTCAGACTGAGGCGGTGCGCTTGCAGGACGTTACAAAAAGTTCTGCAAGCCGCATCTTTGGGGCGGTGAGGGGAGCGGCGTATATACCGCTCGTCTACCGCCCCTGCCATTGAAATGAATGGCAAGCGCTTCCAAAGCGGTTGCCCAACGCCTTGGTAGCGCGGAGCGCCAGCAATTTTAACCCCTTGTGAGGGGTTAAAAGCGCCGTGCTCCCGTCTGCTTAGCAGAGCCCTATCACTGGTAAAAATCCACTAAAACTAGCGGGGTTCCATTTTCACCTGGTGATCTGGCCAGTAACACACCTTCTGTATTAGATTGCCCCCGCTCTGGATGATGGAGCACATGGGGGCACATTTGGACAGCAGCATTGGCAGTCTGAGGGGAGGAGACTACTAGCAGAATTTTACATTGAAGACAAACTCCAGCTAACACTTTATAATCAGTTACAGCAACAGTTTTTTTTTCCTTTAGGGGTAAAGGTTTTACATAAATTAAAGCTGATCATTGTAAGCACCCCTGTCAGTGGTAAATGGTTTGTCTAATCTCTCTAACTGCTACATCTGCAGGACAGCTTGTTCTGTTGAAAAACAGCAGACTAAGACAGTCCACCAGCAACAAAAAACAAAACAAAAAAAAAAATGGCGTGAATTTCCCATCCATATCCTCTATGTGGATGGGGGAATCCTGCCCGCTGAGCGATTGTATTCTGACAGCAGGGAGGTTTTCCTGCCATCACAATACACATACAAGGGTAGCTGGCTACAGCTTGTGGTGCTAAATGAGGAGAGAAAGTCCAACAGGTTTCCATCAATTCCACAAAATAATGTATGGGTGTCAGAATGAAGTGTGAACATCTCATACACTGTACAGTATGGGGCGTGCAACAATAGACAATGCACAGGGGGCGCAACATACTGGCTGCACGCTCAGTGCTGGGTATAGGAGTGTGGGCGGGGCAGACACAGAGGCGGAGGGGCGACAGAGATGGAACAGACATATCCTTCTTTCTCTTCTCCTGTCCAATCAGAGAGGAGCGGCTGGCTGGGCTCAGACTGCCACACACACTGCAGCCAGCAGCTCCAAAGTTAACGGACAGCTTATTCCTGCCCAGGCACAATGTCTATGGAGGGGATTGTCGGGGGGCACGGCACCATTGCCTTCTTCACATCCACTAAGCTTGCACAAACTTCTCCACCTTTTGCAGGCTGTAGATAAATAAAACACCCTTACCTGAGGCTTCCCATGCCATTCCTGCTGACCCCTCCTCCTACTCTCACGGTTTTGTCTCTGCAGGAGCGGTGGCTGAGACGGCTTCCTACCCCCTCCCCCTGGTCTCACTCAGCTCCTCCCCCCTCTTGGCGTTTGTGCCAGCTAGTGCTTCTGCTACCGCCCAAGTTGTTCATTGCACGGCCCACAGGGAGAGAAGCAGATAGAGGTAGCTAGGCAAAGCTGCGAGCAGGGCCAGCCCCAGCATAAGTACTTGTTGAGGAATGCCTGAGTTTGGCACCCCCCTCTGTGCTGGCACCGTAGGGCAGCCGTCTAAGCTGTCTTATGCTGGCGTCTGTGTTATATCAATATAGACAATTCATCAAGATCTCCAATTTCGTCACTTTTTTATTATTATTATACAGGATTTATATAGCGCCGTCAGCTTGCGCAGCGCTTTACAATGTTAGGGGAGACACTACAATTACAATACAATTCAATACAGGAGGAATCAGAGGGCCCTGCTCGGTAGAGCTTACAATCTAGGAGCTTACGTTAAACTGTCCATAATTGGAGATTTAGAGGACTTTCCATTTTGACACAGCACCAGGAACTATAAACACTCCTGTACATGAAGACTTTGCTGTTTGACACATCAGCGGGTAACGAGGAAAAAATTGTGGCTGCCACAAAGGCGGCCATTTTGTTGGTTAGTATCGGAACAGACTAAGAATATCCGATCATAACCGGAGTGTTTACGGTTCCTGGTCTGTCCATAATTGGAGATTTAGAGGACTTTCCATTTTGACACAGCACCAGGAACTATAAACACTCCTGTACATGAAGACTTTGCTGTTTGACACATCAGCGGGTAACGAGGAAAAAATTGTGGCTGCCACAAAGGCGGCCATTTTGTTGGTTAGTATCAGAACAGACTAAGAATATCCGCTCATAACCGGAGTGTTTACGGTTCCCGGTGTTGTGTCAAAATGACAAGTCGTCAAAATCTCCAATTACGGACAGTTTACAGTAACAGGAATTGACATAATTGAAGATCTTGATGAATTAGCTATATTGACACAACACCGGCCCTGATGCCATTATGTCCAGGGGTGCACAGAAAGGGAACCCCAATGTGTCTATGCAAGCCAGAGTGACAGTGTCTCTGCTAAGGTTTTCCCACCCATACTTACCTTACTTTTATTTATTTCAGATACTTATATAGCGCTGTCAATTTTACATATACAATATCTCACAAAAGTGAGTGCACCCCTCACATTCAGTGACAACACTGAAGAAATGACACTTTGCTACAATGTAAAGTAGTGAGTGTACAGCTTGTATAACAGTGTAAATTTGCTGTCCCCTCAAAATAACTCAACACACAGCCATTCATGTCTAAACCACTGGCAACAAAAGTGAGTACACCCCTAAGGGAAAATGTCCAAATTGCCAATATTTTGTGTGGCCACCATTATTTTCCAGCGCTGCCTTAACCCTCTTGGGTATGGAGTTTACCAGAGCTTCACAGGTTGTCACTCTTTTAGTTCTCTTTTACTCCTCCATGATGGCATCATGGAGCTGGTGGATGTTAGACACCTTGCGCTCCACCACCTTCTGTTTGAGGATGCCCCACAATTGCTCAATAGGGTTTAGGTTTGGAGACATGCTTGGCCAGTCCATCACCTTTACCCTCAGCTTCTTTAGCAAGGCAGTGGTCGTCTTAGAGGTGTGTTTGGGGTCGTTATCATGTTGGAATACAGCCCTGCGGCCCAGTCTCCAAAGGGAGGGGATCATTCTCTGCTTCAGTATGTCACAGTACATGTTGGCATTCATGGTTTCATCAATGAATTGTAGTTCCCCAGTGCCGGCAGCACTCATGCAGCCCCAGACCATAACACTCCCACCACCATGCCTGACTGTAGGCAAGGCACACTTGTCTTTGTACTCTTCACCTGGTTGCCGCCACACACGCTTGACACCATCTGAACCAAATATGTTTATCTCGTCTCATCAGACCACTGGACGTGGTTCCAGTAATCCATGTCCTTAGTCTGCTTGTCTTCAGCAAACTGTTTGCGGCTTTCTTGTTCATAATCTTTTAAAGAGGCTTCCTTCTGGGACGACAGCCATGCTGACCAATTTGATGCAGTGTGTGGCGTATGGTCTGAGCACTGACAGGCTGACCCCCCCACCCCTTCAACCTCTGCAGCAATGCTGGCATCACTCATACGTCTATTTTCCAAAGACAACCTCGTGGGTCTAGGGGCCCATTGCAGTGAAACTGTGGGTGATTTACTTATGCATCATAAAATTTCACTTAGCTTGCAGAATAAAGTTTATATTTTAAATTTATAGCTTGCAGAATAAAGTGAAACTGCGTTCACTTCAATTATCCAATCATGTGCAAGGTAGAAATCTAATTTTGTGAAATTTCACTTTACACCCTTAGGTATTCAAAGTTAGCATAGCTTCACTGCATTCAAAAAGCTGAGTGACCATTATCAGCTGCTATAGAAAATCAACCCAATTATCACTGTGCCCTGCATGGGCAAGTTAATGGTCTCCTAGTCCTTACCTATCACCAAGACGTGTTAGTCTCACCTTCTACTATATATATAATAAACTGAAATGTAATTTTACAGCAGCATCATTAATTGTATAATTATTCACTGATTACAGGGGAAGACAGTCTTCTGGATGTGAGTTCAGAGGTGGAACAGCAAGATACTCTTTCACTACTGCAAGCAAAAGTGGCTTCCCTGACATTGCTGAACAAAGAACTGCAAGACAAGTTACAGGTTTGCACAATCAAAATTTCCTTCGTTGACCATAGTCACTGAATTTTTAAAAAAAGATGAAGCCATTAAAAAAAAAGGTGACTGCTGCAAGCACCCCCAGCAGTGTTATATGGTTTGTTCCACTCCCTGTAGATATCCTATGTGCTGGACAGCTTGGTCCACATGTAAAATATGGAGAAAATATAAATAAATGTAGGACAACCCGCTGGACAAGCCGCTGGCGAATGCAGTCCTATCTCCCCCTTAGAACACACACAGGGGTTTATTTACTAAAGGCAATTAGACTGTGCACTTTGCAAAGTGCAGTTGCATTCTGCAAGTGCAGTTGCTCCAGTGCTTAGTAAATGAGGTAAAGCTTTACTTTGCAAAAATTACCCAATCACGCGCAAGGAAAATAAAAAAGATGCATTTTTGCTTGCAAATGATTGGATGATGGAAGTCAGCAGAGCTTCTGCTCATTTACTAAGCTCTGGAGCAACTGCGCTTGCAGAATGCAACTGCACTTTGTAAAGTGCACAGTGTATGTGCCTTTAGTAAATCAACCCCGTGGCCTCAAAAACAGTCTAGGGGTTCTTTTAGGGTTTTTATTGAGAACAATGAACTGGGATAGTGAGAGTGAGCATGGGATACCCCGAAAACTGCAGGACTGGTTAACTTGAAGACTCCTCATTTTCTTGCGGCACTGTACAAGGTTACTGGCTGCACTTCATGAACTGCTGGCTACAATGCACAAAGTTGCTGGCTGCACTGTACACACTGAATGTCCCACAGGATCTGTATGCTGCTGGTGACCTTTACTCCTTCCAGAATTAACAGCCACACACAGTCACTTTCCTTCAGCACTGGCGATAATCTACTCACATAGCCACAGGATCATCAGTTGCCTCCTGCCAATATTCACCAGGTTCTTCCTAGTGAGGGTGATGTAGACTCACAGTACGACAGAACAGCTGTACTCCTTCCACTTCCTCCTCTTGGCTCTCTCTAGTGAGCTTCCTCCAGACCCAACTTGATCCCAGGACACAGAGCTGCAAATAGGCCTCCTAGCTTAGCTTTGCCGGGACTTTGGTTTCTTCTGCAAGACTTCCTCTAGGATCCTGCACCAGGGAGCAGAGCCCCTGCACAGGGATCTTCTCCGGCAGTACTGGATCCAAGAACTCTGCACCTGCTGCTCAACCCCCAGACTATTTATTGGCTCTCCCACCACCTTTTGGGCACACCTCCCCAAGAATTGGCTGATGTTCCATAAATATTCAGTCTGCTCTGCTCTCCCTCCCACTATATTTCTAGAACCGTCTAGAAGACAGGGGGAAGTAACAGAACAGCAGTCTGTAAAACACTGAGCAGCCCTACATAATCAACCCTGCTCCACTGATTACAGGGGAGCCAGACTAAATTTACCTAGAGGCCTGCTATATTCTAGTAGGGTGCTATATCATTATGTGCAATAAAAATAAATTAATTTGCAGCTCTCGCCATATAAGCTAACCCTAATCCATATACCTCTACTAGATTAGGGATTATCATTCTAGCACGTTAGGCCCCTTTAACATGGTGGGTCTGATCAGGTCCACCTGTCAGTTTTACAGGCAGACCTGATTGGAAGCTCCAGGTTAGAGTGCTTTCACATTTGGGCGGTGCGCTTGGGGGACGTTAGAAGAAGTGCTGCAGGCAGCATCTTTGGGTCAGGTTTGGAGCGCTATAAATAGCGCTGCAAAAGTGCACCTGCCCATTGAAATGAATGGGCAGCGATTCCGAAGTGCCTTAAAAGCGATTCAAAAGCAACGCAAAACGAGGGTTTTTGTATTTTTTTAAGGTCACTTTTTCATGTGACCTTAAAAAAACCGCCCCGCTGGCACCCGAAGATGGAGCTGAAGCACCGCAAAAAGGACCGACGCTTTAGCACTGTTTTATCACCGCTTCAGTGTGAAAGGAGTCTTAGTCCAAGGGTGGCCATGCGTCTGTTTATTTCCGAATCTGTCCAAATGCGAAGAAAAAAATGTGAAATGGTCTGCGCACGTTTCCATTGTTTTGGACTTACACATAGTGGATGGACAGTAGTCTGATGGAAACAGACACTTTACATCTCGACCCCCATAGATCTAACATGGGTCTGGAACTGAATGACGCGGATGTCATAAAAGTGATATCTAGTCTGTTCTGCTTTGATTCAGTAGGGGATTTGTTCACAGATCCCCTGCTAATTGAACCGAAGGGCACCCTTGTGAAACTGTTAGTAATCTCTTCATTTTTTTAATTGGTCCCCCTGCAGGTTAATGCCATAATGTGCTAGTATGCTAGCACATTATAACAGACTTAACTTTGATAATGAACCCTCCAGCCCTGAGCTGCCACTGCTCCTGGTGCTTCCACTTTTCCCCCGGTATTACTTTCAGGTTGGCACTCTCGGTCCATCTAAAAGGCCCGCCTGTGATAACATCACTCCCACGTATGTGCTTGGGAGTCACCATGGTGGCAAGGCACTCTCTGCAATCAGGGCATATTGAGTGTGCATTGAATGCAGAGCTACTGCACATGCTCCAGCGATGTCATCGGTTGGAACCAATGTGAATGTCTTCTAAACAGCGCAAGTTTAGAATATTTTCATATTTATATTAAAGTGGTTGTACAGACTCATGGTTTTTCGCCTTAATGCATTCTTTGCATTAAAGTGAAAAACCTTTTCTCAGTATTGACCCCTCCAGAGCCCCCCTTTTACTTACCTGAGCCCGTTCATTCCATCGCAATTACATTGCAATCATCCTCTCCAGTCGATGTCACGGGTCCTCATTGCCTGGATTGATAGCACGGGAGCCATTGGCTCCTGCTGCTGTCAATCAGGTCCAGTGACGTGGGGGGGGGGGGGACGAGTCCCACTGTTTGTGTGAATACACGCAAACAGCAGGACACGGGAGTGCGCCCGCATGTGTGACCCCAGGGAAGCTTTCCCTGATGGGTCACTGGATGTGGAGGAGGTCCCAGGAGCGCCGCTGGAGGGCCCCAGAAGACAAGGTTCAGGGCCACTCTGTGCAAAACCACTGCACAGAGGAAGGTAAGTATGACATGTTTGTTATTTTAAAGGGGAAAAAATTAAGCTTTACAATCAATTTAAGAATTTACTACCACTTTAGGACGCCTCCTGTCCCTCACAGAGTATACACTACTTTCCATCCATCAATGCAGAATTTTTCTTTCCCATCCATATAGTAGTGCCACATTTACACTCCCCATTGGGAGATCTTCAGCATGTTCCATCCATTGAAATTTGTACCTTGTAATCGTTGGTCTGCCCCTAATTTTCCTATTGTATAACCATTACCACAATCTCACCGAATCTAAAGTTTGGACGCACATAACCTTCACTCGTGTATTTTGATTCCTTATAACTTTCCTTATTGGTGATACCTTTGAGAAGCTGTAGTTCTGTCTTGTCTGATATTTTTAAACAAAGGATTAAAAAAAAAAAAGAAATGAATATGCTGCATACCGTCATTACAGGTATTAACCACATTCAGTTACAAAAACACAATCTTCTCTGCCATACTGGTCCTTCAACTGAAGTTCAAATTGTATTAAAGTATATGTTAAGCCTCACCTTTCAAAACAACCAACCTATTCAGTTTAAAATATAAATGAAAGGCAACACATTCCTGGGGAAGGAGAAACAGCAGCACAGTGACCTTCCCTGTGAATGGCTGGGCCTGGGGGGGTGGCAGCAGAAGTTTGATCATTGGAGGAGAGCACGCACAGCTAGAAAACTGACCATGCCGTGTGCTCCTGCTTAGTGTGGTCAGTTTTTAATAGGAAAGCAGAGGGACTGGCACACCAGGGATTTCACACAAAGGAAGCAATACAAAGAGAACAAGAGACTTCCTCATACAAATACATGGCACATCGGGAATATGAAATGTTGGGTTTACATACTCTTTAATTTGTTGTAGTTTTCCCTCTCTTTAACTTCTTCATTTTACATAATACCTGCTCTACCATTGCATGGCAAGTAGATTATATTTATTCATTTTGATTGTTTTTTTATAAAAACATTGATCTTCTAATTTAACTTGGGTTGTTTACAGTTTTTGTCCTTTTTTATCAGGAAAAAGCCAATGCTGAAGCTATAACAGATATTAGTTGTGATTCGTTTCATTCCACCCAAGCAGAGTTATCTGTTGCCAAAGTTAAAGAAGCAAAGTCACCAGGCGTTATTTCCGACAACTCAGACATTTCCTACGAATCCCAACCAGAAGTGACAAAATATGAAGGGAAAGTCAAGCAACTTGAACAAACGATAGAAGAAATGCAGATAAAACTGGAGGAATCGGAAACCATAAGGAAGGACCTAGAAACGCATATCCAGTCAATGTCTGCAGGCTGCCGCATATCTTTCAGTACTGAAACTTCAGACGCGCCTTCTGATACAGACCTTCAGCCTCAGGGATCACTCGACGACCGAAACGACGACACAGCGCCAAAGCCAAATCTTCAAAGGATGTCAAGGGTTGACCAAGAGTTTGACGAAGAAGGCATTGCAAAATCAAATGAGGACAACATCATGGTTCTGGAAGAGTTTGAAGCGCTAAAGAGAGAGTATCAGGACGTTCTAGCTGAAAGTGAAAGGAAAGAAAATGAGATGAACGACCTACGACACCAAATAGATATTGTAACTCAAAGCATTGTCAATTTGGTGCCCATAGAAAGACAAGAGGAGATGGAGAAGTCTTACTGCGCAGTCATAGAAAAGTTAAACATAGAGAATGCTGAACTTAACAATAAGCAGGCAGGGTTTTTAGAAGAAATAAAAAATTTAAGGAAAGAGTTGGACTGTCACAAGGAGTCCATTACATTGGCGAATGGGCATGAAGAGGAGGATAGGTCTTCTATGATAGATGAGTTGACCAAACAAGTGAGTGAGTTGTCTTCGCTGTACAGTGAAGCCCAAACGGAACTAGAAAAGACAAGGCAAGCTTCCAATCATATCTCATCTGACTTCATTCATAAAGATGAGCATTTGAAGCACTTGCAAGAGGTTGAAGAAAGCAAAGAGAAAGTAGAGAATGACCTGGTCGATCTAGCATCTCAGCATGCCAGAATATTAGAGGAACTGTGTGAGCTGAAGCAGCAGTTGGACAAGGAAAAGGAAGACTCACCAGATTCGGAGCTTGAGAGCGTTATTGATGATTTGAAGAAGCAGATAGAAAACATGAAGGTGGAGAAGAATGAACTGATGGAGCACCTAGCTTCTCAAGAGTCCAGGATGAAGGGCTTGGAAGGTGAATTACAGCAAGAGAAGGTCTCTGTCCAGGAATCAGCTGTAACTAAAAGGCTATTGGCAGAAAGGCAAGTTTCTTTAGAAGATGAAATAAGCATGTTGTCTTCACAAGTAAGTGATTTATTGAAGGAAAAAGACAAGTTTTCTGTAGACAATGGACAGGCTCAAAGGGACATTACGAAGTTAAAGGAGGACAAAGAGGTACTGGAAGGCCAACTTAAATTAAAAGAACAGGAAATTGATGAACTCTGTATGAAATATGAAAAAGTTCAGGAAGATCTGGTGGAAATGAAGAAGCTGTCTGAAAATACTTCAAAAGTAGACGAAGACAAAGATAAGAAGGTTGGTAACCCTTTCTGTAGAATAAACTTCCTGTTAAAGCGGTAGTAAACCCTAAAATCTGTTTTTACCTACAGGTAAGCCTATAATAAGGCTTACCTGTAGGTAAAAAGAATATCTCCTAAACCTGCATGGTTCAGGAGATATTCGCCCTGCATGCAGCCGCTGACATTAGCGGCGCATGTGCTCTGACGATCCGGCCGAGACGGCCGGCAACTCAGAGCTGGCTGCTGGAACGAAGAGCTCCCGCGCGCATGAGCGGGAGTGACGTCACGCGGCTCCTGCCACTCACAGTGCCGGAGCCGCGTACCCGGAAGAAAGAAGAGGACAAACATGTCAGCGTCCTTAGCGCTGACCGACTCGGGCATCGGGGGCCTCGTTCTAAGGTAAGTATTTCATAATATGTTAGTATGCGATGCATACTAACATATTATGCTATTGTCTTGCAGGATTTTTAAAAAATTTTTTTTTTGTCAACGGGTTTACTACCGCTTTAAGATTTGTAGAATGTTGGGGCCCATTCACACCTATTCATTGTAACATGCATTTCATTACATACCATTGCATGTACATGGGTTAGCCATTGTTTTTAACCACTTCCTGCCTGTAGGACGTCATGATGCCCTGGACTTGAAGTGAAGATATCTGGATGACGCAGCTACAGGCATTATCCAGATATCTTTCTTTTCAACTGCCGATTACCTTCAACGTAAAGGCCATCTTAGTGGATTGCTTTTACAGGCAGCGGAAGGGTGACGTTCTCCACCACAAGCCCCCCCCCCCCCTCGGCCAACGGTGCCTCTTTGTGTGGTCTGAGAGCCCGGGATCCAATACAGTGGCAGGTCACCACAGAGCTGTCCGT
>BLSH010023537.1:238006-252954 GCA_018402905.1 Glandirana rugosa
TGTGTATAAGAGACAGGTTGTAGGTACACCTGATGTAAGGGGGCACTGTAATAAGGACACCTGATGTAAGGGGCACTGTGATAGGGGATACCAGGGAAAGCATTAATCACTTGCCGACCGCAGTCTGACTGCGACAGAGTGGCTCGTTATCGCAAACCGCCGTCTCGCGCGCCGCCAGAGGCACGCTCACTGTGTCCGGGGAGGGCCAGGGAGCGGGTGCGGCGGACACGAACTCCGCCGGCTACCCGCAATGCCCCCCCCCCCGCAGTGGAAGAATGGAGGTCCGTGTAAGTAAACACGGATCTCCGTTCTGTTAAAGAGGGAAGGGCAATGATCACAGGCTTCCTGTATATGGAAGCCGTGATCATCCCCTTTCCCCAGCCAGGGCAGCACACACACAGTTAGAACACGCCCAGGGAACACAGTTAACCCTTAGAGCGTCCCCTCCAGGTTAACCCCTTCACTGCCAATGGCATTTACACAGTAATCAGTGCATTTTTATAGCACGATCGCTGTATAAATGCCAATGGTCCCAAAAAAGTGTCAAAATGGTCCGACATGTCCCCTGCAATATCGCAGTGCCGCTGCCATTACTAGTAAAAAATAAAAAAAATAAAAAAACCCCAGAAATGAATTCTCATCGTCCGTAAACGCAGCAACTTTTGCGCAAACCAATCAATAAACGCCGAATGCGAATTTTTTTACCAAAAATATGAGGAAGAATATAAATCGGCCTAAACCGATGGAAAAAAATGTTTTTTTATATTTTTTTGGGGGATTTGTATTTTAAGTAAGAAATTTGTTTTTTTTTGCAAAATTGTTGCTCTTCTTTTGCTTATAGTGGCGATCAGAAATGACGCAGAGGGGATCAAATACCACCAAAAGAAAGCTCTATTTGTGGGAAAAAAAGGATGAAAATTTAGTTTGGGTAGAACGTTGCACGATCGTGCAATTGTCAGTTAAAGCGACGCAGTGCTGAATCGCAAAAAGTGCTCTGGTCCTAAAGTGTGAAATCCTTCCGGGGCTGAAGTGGTTAAAGTGAAACTTTAGTCAGAAAATTAAGTCCTGCTAGATCACTTCAGGTTGGCCCCTTTTGCAGGAATAGCTATGTAAAGCTTAAAAGAGAAGGGCCCATACTGTTTAAAATCCAGAAATATACTGTCTGTCCCTGTTCTGCACATGCTCTGTTGCTCTCTAGTTGTAGGCACTGCTGAGTTTGTAGAGGCCGATCTGCTGACAGCCTTAAAGCAGAATCAAACCCTCCTATCCTTTACAGCCTAGGAAGCTGCTTCTGTTTGATCTGCAACTGCCATGGTACTGCATATGTGATCAGTGATTGGTGTGTTTTTTGAAACCGTTAAATCAATAGGTTTAGTTCCGTTTTATGATTTATTGCTGCTCAGGGGCTCTGGGCTTCAGCAAATTGGCAGCCTCCAGCAAGAAGAAACAGGAGCAATGCTGGAGGCAATTTACAGCACACACTCATTTTGGTAGCATGTGAAATGTTTGTTCCTAGCTCAAAAACATTATTTTTTATCAAGTTGTTATGGATAAAGTTCCACTTTAAGGTAAAAAAAAACTTTTGCACTTTAGAACCACTTTTAATGGCCAAAAGAACTTCCATACATACAATACACGAGATGCTAAAGAGGTGTAACCACCTATTAACATATAAATATTGCAAGCTCTTGCTTAAAAATGGGGATTCTTAGTTCACATACATTGCAATACATGTTCAAGCTGGCCAACTACATGAGGGGGATCCCTCTCTGTCCAGTAGCTACTTCATCTTGCAGATTTGCTAACGTCTATATTTTCTAAAATACCTATTCTTGAGAGTGTGGACCAAATATGAGCCAAACAGACACAGCTGGAGATGAAATGAGCTTTAGACCAAGTCAAGCAATGCATATCCACAATGGGAAAAGATACAAAGTTTAGGAGGGTGGCCAACACCAGCAGGTAAAAATAGTTAGCTATTCACATCTACAAAGGAGACCTACCCAAGCTCTACAGCAATATTGAATGATATGAGTAGAGTGTCGGTGCTCAGGTTATTTAACGTCCAATACAAATCCATAAGGTCAAAAAGCCGGAAACCCAAAAACTTCTTCATTATGAAACTTTATTTGAGCACTTACAGCAATTGCAACATCATTCAAATACTAACGCGTTTCGGCCATAGCCCTACTCCTAGCAAGGAGTAAGGCTCCAGCCGAAACACGTGAGCATTTTAATGATGTTGCAATTGCTGTAAGTGCTCAAATAAAGTTTCATAGTGAAGAAGCTTTCAGGTTGCCGGTTTTTCGACCTTATGGATTCACATAACTAGGTGTGTTCCCCCGAAATACACAAAAATAATCAATGTACTGTATTCTCTGTTCTCAACTGGTGATCTGGCCAGTAAAACACCTCCTGTATTAGAGCTAGGGTTGCACTAATACCACTTTTTTAAGACTGAGTTTCAAGTACTCGCCAATACCGATTACCGATACTTTTTTTAATGTCATGTGACAATGGCACTAATATGCAGCACTGATGGGCATTTATAGGTGGCACTGATGGGCTCTAATAAGGCGTGTCAGTAGTCTTTTATTTTTTTACAACTTTACTTTTAAATATTTGTTACAATATTTCCTTTTTTTTTTTAATCAACCCTGTTGTGGGGGGGAGGCTTTTGTGAGATGTCAGGCATCTAAACAGACCCCTGACATCTCCCCTTTGATACATGGAAAGGGACTAAGGACACAGATTCCCCAGTCCCTTTCTCAGCAGCCTAGAAGATGAATGGACAGGAGACAGAGGCCCTTGTTCATTCATAAACTGAAGCATTGTAAACAGTTTAGGATGCTAAGTTATGAATGGACACTCAGTGATCACTGACTCTGTTCATTCAGTAAAAGGAAGGAGCTGATAAATGACATATCTGGGACAGGGGGGGACGGAGGAGGACCCGGGAAGCACAGAGAGGGACCCGGAGGAGGACACAGAGGACCCGGGGAGCACAGAAAGGGACCCGGAGGAGAACATGGATGGGATCCAGAGGAGGACACCGACGGGTACCGGAGGGGGACAGGAGGAGGACAGGGTTGGGGAACGGAGGAGGACAGGAATGGGGACTGGAGGAGGACAGGGATGCTGACCGGAGGAGGACAGGGCCCAGAGGAGGACACAGACGGGGACCGGAGGAGGACACGGACGGGGACCGGAGGAAGACAGGAACGGGGAACCGGAGGAGGACAGGGACGGGAACTGGAGGAGAACACAGAGGAGGACAGGTATGGGAACCGTAGGAGAACACGGAGGAGGACACAGATGGGGATCGGAGGAGGGCGCAGATGGGGATCGGAGGAGGGCACAGACAGGAGCCAGAGGAGGACAGGGATCGGAGGAGGAGCCAGAGGACACAGGGGACACTCAGGGATGATTGGTGCGGCGTTGTGGCCAGTTATAAGCATCAATCCCCCTATGTGGCTTTCAATAAAGCAACTGAAAGCTGCGGGAGGGAGAGACGGAGAAGAGGCTGTCAGCTGCTTTATTGAAAGCCACAGAGGAAAATCTGTGCTTATAACTGCCCCCACTGCTGAACTCTCTTAGGCTGCCCAGGTATGGGATTAAGCATCAGAGCATTTTCAAGTACTCATTCAAATGCTCGGTATCGGCACCGATACCAATACTAGTATCGGTATCAGTGCAACCCTAATTAGAGTGCCCCCCACTCTGGATGAAGGAGCACAGGGGGCACCTTTGGAGAGCAGCATTTTCAATCAGGCAAAGAACACACCCCTGTTAGGTGGACTACAAAGAAGCAATATGCAAAAAATGATTGGTAACGGCTCATCCACACCAGGTCCATAAAAACCTCAATCATCTGCATTGATCAACATGGGCTCAGTGTAAGACCTTGTTTACCGGTTGCTGTGGTTAAGTTGCATTTTCAAACAGCAAGTCAGCAGTTAGAGTGCATGTATCTATCCCTTAGGGCTTGTTCACATGTGCGACAGCCCTTGTCACCCCACTGAAAAGCGTTTTGCAGTGGGTAGTTTTTTTAGAGGCGCTTGACTAATATGTTGCCTCCTACCACCTAATGTAACCCTGCCATTCTGCCGCACTCATGGGTATTGCAAGCAGCTGCAGGATGGTTATGGAGCAGCCCCATAGACTTGCATGGATTGAAAGTGACATGTTGTTCAATTTTTATCTTGGCATGTATCCAGCCCTGAACGTGGTTTTACTGCTCCACGATCGCTCTTGTGAATGAATCCTAAATGTGAGCTCCCATTATATTTATTAAGATGAAGGCCAGGGTGGCCAGAGGGTAGTAAAATCCAGGCGACTGAGCCACAGTTTTACAGCCCTCTGACCTTCTTCCTGAACACTAAGGCAAGCCATAGGTTACTTGATTTTCTTTCCTTCGCCCACAGGTGTAAGGAAAGAAGATGGCATGATACAGTCTGTGTTGATGGGGGAATTGCTCCCATAAAGCTATTGTGTTCTGATGTTCTTGGTTGTCAGAGCACAATAATTATTGCTAGCGGCTATAGCTGAGGGCAGTAATTGCATGCTAAAATCCAGACAGGCTGGTCGTACCCAAGTCAATCAATGGATTGACTTGGGTACAATCGGCCTACCCTCAGGTGGATCAAATCTCAGCCGATCCCTGCTGAACCAGCCGAGATTCGATCCATCTATGGCCAGCTGACATACAGCGGCTCATGGCTGTACACGTGCCGTGGCTGTGCTTTACAGTAAAGCTTAAACAGCGTGTCTCTTTCAACTCTATGGGGTCACGCCGCAGAAGCACAGAGGTGTTTACAGGCGGTGAGGAGGTGATATGTCATTGCCTGATTTAACCCTATAATTGCTGTACTACCTTATCACAATTGCAAACATTGCACAGCAGCAGGTGCCTCTTCACTGCCTGTCAAACACTTCTGAAAAGGGATCTGAGTGTGGATCGCTTTTCAGAGGAGTGGCAGCCCTGATTAACTACTTAAAGACCGCCCTCTGCTGATGTACTGCGACAGGGCGGCTCTATTGAGCAAAACAACGTACCTGTACATAATTTCATGCAATAGACAGCAGGGACACGCTCACACTGATTGGCCAGAGGGGAAGCCAATTAGCGGGTCCAACGGATGCGATGTGCGCGGGGACACGCCAATCGTTCCATAGAGATAGAATGTGATCTGCCTATGTAAACAAGGCAGATCTCCATTTTGACAAGGGAGAATACAGTGATCTTGTGTTCCTGCTAAGTAAGGATGGGCTTGAGCGTGTTCGCAACCACACGTTCCCGAGCCCACCAGGAAGCGCCAATCACAGGCAGTCAGACATTTTCCAATGGCTGCAGCGTCGGCTTCCTGGCAGGCTCGGGCACGTGCGGTTGCGAACACGCTCGCGCCCATCCTTACTGCTAAGCCAGAACACGGATCTCTGTGTCCATCCAGTCAGTCCATCCCCCACATAGTTAGAAAGCACTCCCTAGGGACACATTTAACCCTTTGATCGCCCCTGATGTTAACCCTTTCCTTGCCAGTGTCATTAGTACCGTGATTACAGTAATAATGTCACTGGTCCCCAAAAAAGTGTCAGTTAAGTGTCTTATTTGTCCATAGCAATGTCGCAGTGCCATTAAAATGCCATAAAAATATCCCATAGTTTGTAGACGCAATAACTTTTGCGCAAACCAATCAATATACGCTTATTGGGATTTTTTTTACTAAAAATACGTAAAATACATATTGGCCTAAATTGATGAAGAAATTAAATTAGATTTTTTACATTTATCATTGGATATGTTTTATAGTAGAAGGTAAAAAAATATTGTTTTTTTTTTTTTCAAAATTGTCGCTCTTTTTTTGTTTATAGCGCAAAAAATAAAAACCGCAGAGGTGATCAAATACCACCAAAAGAAAGCTCTATTTGTGGGGAAAAACGGGCATACATTTTATTTGGGTACAGCGCCGCACGACCGCGCAAATTGTCGGTTAAACTAACCCAGTGCCGTATCGCAAAAAATGGCCTGGCTATGAAGGGGGTAAATCTTCCGGGGCTGAAGTGGTTAACCTTAGTATGTCTTTCTGTGTGCAGGATTAAGGCTTGGATTACAACTGCAGCTGGAAAGGTGGTAAAAACAGGAGGCTGAGCTGCAGTTTTACTGGAGTCTGACTGCTCCTGATAATGGGATTCTGGCATGACATGCATTCATTGCACCCCAAAGGGGAGCTCCGGTAAGTGAGGTGAAATGTTCAATAAAAAACATTGTTTTTCTTTATAAGACTGGGGAAAGCCCACCATTGGGAAGTGGAAAGAGGAAACTATTTATTATTGGGATATCTGCAGTATACTACAGGACATGGGGATGAGGTCGGTGTCACACAGAGGATTCAAAAGAAGTTCTCATTTTACAGGAGAGGAAAAAGCTGTCCTTCCTCCCACAATGCATAGCGATGGTAGAGCCCTGCCTAGGTTGCTATGACAGTTGTTGTGGAAGCTTTCTGTCGCTATGGTAACAGCATGGTGTACATTGTAAACAGAAGAGCCGGTGTGGATGGGAAGTGCTGAGTGAATTCAGGAGAAGCCGATCACAGAGGAGGAGAGGGAGCTGGTGGAGGAGGTGAATACAAATCCAACACACGGGCAGCCTGTGGGACTACAAGTCCCAGCATGTCTCTGGCTTTCCTGATACCAGTGTTAATTTTGGCAGCAAATTTTGATTTAGTTTTAGGCTTAGTCTTAGGACTAAAATAGCATTTTAGTTTTAGTCTCATTTTAGTCTTCTGCAAGTGTTTTAGTTTGTCATAGTCTTTGACCAAAATGCCATTTTAGTTTTAGTTCCATTTTAGTCATCGTAATTTAGTCGATCTCCAGTAAAATCTCCAGTACATTTTTGTTGAATAAAATAATTTTAGTCAACTAAAATCTAATGGGTTTAGTTACATTGTAATGCATTATTTAAGCATTTCTCTAGAATTTCCAAACTCATTGTATACTCCCGGAGTAAAAAAATGTAATATCATGTTATTATTTATGATATTAAGGTTTGAACAAATCACAGATACAGATTTAGCCGCTCTGGATGGTCTGAGGAGACCTGTAATGCTGCACAGTGCTCTGGATGGTGGTCTGAGGAGACCTGTAATACTGCACAGTGCTCTGGATGGTGTTCCGAAGAGACCTGTAATGCTGCACACTGCTCTGGATGGTGGTCTGAGGAGGCCTGTAATGTAAGGTGACCAGATTTTTAAGATGAAATCCGGGGACATATATATATATTTTTTTTTACTGGCAAATAGTAAGCTATTTTATAAGCATATTTTCCTCCAATGATATATGCAATGTATGTGGTGTGGTGTTTATGTAATGAGTGTATGATATACATGTTATTTCTGGATATCATTTCATACCAGCCCCATAGTATTATTATATCAGCCCAACCGCGTAACGTCATTATTTTCTTGTTCATAAAAGGAAAAACCATGCATTTTAAAGCACATTTGAAGAGTGTATTATACTCACCAGTGCTCATTGGCGCAGCCTCATAGGTACCCATCAGCGCGACCTCATCAGTGTGAATCAATGCAGCCTCACCAGTGACCATAAATAAAGCCTCGTCAGTGCCCATTAGCGCAGCCTCACCAGTGGCAATCAGCTCAGCTTCACCAGTGCCCATCAATGCAGCCTCACCAGTAACCATCAGCGCAGCCTTATCAGTGCAGCCTCATCAGTGCCCATCAGTGCAGCCTCAACAGTGCCCATCAGTGCAGCCTCACCAATGCCCATCAATAAGGCCTCATCAGTTTTTGACATCTCCTGACAATTTTTATATGCAGAGTGCTGCCATTAATGCAATAACTCAACAATTGTTGCTATTAATGTACGTTGTTTCACACTGAGATCTGAGGGTCTGTTCATTAGGCAGCTTAGTCTTGTTTGACTTGAGATTTGGATGTCCGTCTGCGGTGATGTTTGCTGGTCGCCGCCAATGTGACATCCAGACTCCAAGAAAATGGCGACCGGCCATCAGAATGAGGCTTGGTCATCTGTGGCTTTATAAGGTGGTGCGTCAGCGCGTTGCCCGTGCCCCTGGAAGACGTCACGTATGAGGAAACATGTAGGGCGGAGCCACGTGCTGACGTCATCACGCCCACACGTTCGGACAGGAACGGGAACGCTCGTTTTGTTTATGTGCTAGCCGGCTTGTTACACGCGATTTCTTTGTTTTAAATGTGAGTACCCTATTTTGTTTTTAATAAACTTTGCTACTGCGGATTTACACTATGGATTCCTTTCCTCTTTCTAATGTCATATTTGGTGGAGTTGGAAACCTAGCTTGAAGACTCGGTTCGGTGTCTATCTGCCGGATTGCCTGGAGAAGGGAGAAGTCTGTACATATACCCCGCAGAGGGTTGTATCTGCCAGCTCGCATGACTTACTAGAGATAGTGAGTCCTGGATTTCTGGTAAGGGTACCTTCCCCCGCTCCTAACACTTCAAGCTGTGTGTGTCTCTGGTGGTGGTTTATCTACATTAAGTGAATCCCATCGGTGGACAAAGTTCAGGCTGTTTTCACCATAGAGGTGTTGGACTGATTACCGGAACTCCCATCAATAAGAACTGTTTTGTTTATTTTGCACATTTTGGATTTTGTGGGTTTTTGGACACTTTAGCCTATATGGCCTTTTTCTATCTTAGGATTGATGCACTTTAAATTGTCTTCTATTTTGCTTGTTTATATTCAAGCTATATATGCACTTTAGGGCAACTCTTTTTTATTATTTTTGATTTACTTGTGTTATTATCGCAGGATATGTTGCTGCTGCACTGGACACTTTAGCACAATACTGACCTTTATATAAGGCCTCATCAGTGCCCATCAGCTCAGCCTCATCAATGCCTATCAGCTCAGCCTCATCAATGTCCATCAGTGCCCATCAGAGCAGCCTCACAAGTGCCAATCAGCTCAGCTTCACCAGTGCCCATCAATACAGCCTCACCAGTGCCCATAAATGCAGCCCCACCAGTGCCCATCAACTCAGCCTGTTCAGTGCCCATCAGCTCAGCCTGTTCAGTGCCCATCAGCTCAGCCTTTGCATTGCTCATCACCTTAGCTAGCCTTATCTAGAGGAGAGGAGAGCAGACGGATTATACAGAGCGGGGATCTCCTGTTTACCCTGCACGGCTGCTGTCCTGAGACGAAGTCCCGCCTCCTATGATAGACGTCACCAGTGTGTTGCCTATCATAGGAGCCGGCCCAGCAGGTGGGACTTTGTCAGGAGTCGGGACTCGGGAGGCCTCAGCCTGGCTGGCCTGTAATGCACACTGCTGCTCTCACTCTCAGGTCTCCGGCAGTCACCTTGTCACGGTGCGCTTGCTTGCTGGGAACGTATTGCGGAAGTAGGCGGAGCTCCATGAAAAGCCGGAAGTTAGTTCACAAGGGTAAACGTCCCTGCCTCATATTTTTGTCCCATTTTTTCGTTCGTTTTTTTCGTTCGTTAACAAAAACGGATCTGATTTTCGTCATAGTTTTCGTCAGTGGACGAGAATGTGCGTTACTTTTCGTTTGTTTTCGTCACTGTAAAAATGCCACTGAGGAAATCTTTGAAGAAAGCGTTTTTGTTGATGAAATTAACACTGCCTGATACTGACAGCACTAAACGTCAGATCATGGATTACCATGTGGGATGCCGGTGACAAGGAAAGGCGTCCCTCGCTCTGTATTGCTTCTGTACACAGATACCATATGAACACAATTCAATTATATATTTACAACCTTAGGCCTTGTGTTTATTACTGTTCTCTTCCCTTCATATGTGTTGGCGTTTAGTCTTATTATGTGTATTATGTCATCTCAGTTTAATTTGGTTCATCCACTGACCACACACTATACAATCTGATTGTACAATCCGCTTTAAATCTATCATCAAGTATGTATTGGTAAGGGCCTGCTGGATTTGACACAAGTTGAATTTTTTTTTTTGGCTTTGTTCTCCTACTACATAGTTTTGGTAAATATAAAGGAGTACAGAGATTGTACAATTAGATAGTATAGAGTATGGCCAGTTTAAGGCTCACTAAACATGTTACAATCTGATTACAATATTCTTTATATCCACAAAAAACTATGTAAGGTAAGGGCCCACGGATTAATTGGATCAATTAGGTAGGTCTGAAGTTGATTGTACAGAGATTGTATTGTCAGATTGTAATATGTCTGATGATACAATTTTCTTTCCTGCTATAAAATTGCGTGATTCCCCCATCAAGTCAGTGTTGATGGCAAAAACACTTCCACAGTGCTACTGTGTTCTGCCCACAGGGAGCTTTCCCTGCCGGCAGAACACAATGATAATTGCTGGTGTCTATAGCCACCAGAAGCAGTAGCATGCAAAAAAATCCAACGGCTGATTGTACGGAAGTCGATCAATGGATCAACTTCAGTGCAGCAGCCTGCCCATAGATGGCTGGCTTAAGGGTTAGACAGATGAGTGCTGGAAGCAATCTAAAGAGTAAAGTAATCTAAAGAGTGCCTGCTACATGCAAGGAACTCCTCAGCATTGAAAATCTATGTCCCTCAACATATACAGGTGCTTTTCATTGTAAGCGCAGTGTTGAATGTTTTCATGTTTGCTGTCAGTGCATGTCTGTGCTCATAAAGAAGAAACTCTTCACCTGTAAACTTTCATTACTGTATTTAATGTAGAATGTTCCTGTGTTCATGATGTACACACCCCAGTCATGCTGTACTCTGCTTTCTACAATGTATTAGGCCCCTTTCACACAAGCTTTCCGATCAGGTTCACCTGCCAGTTTTTCAGGTGGACCTCATTGGAAGCTCCATACAGCTCTATGGGCAGGCCGATGTAAACTAACTTGTGTTCATTTACATCCGCCTTCCTCTGACTCCAGGGCCGGAAAAAGAAAAACTAAAGAGGATTGCATCGTTTTCTGTTTTTCCTGGACTTAATCATGAGAGATCAGAGGTAGCCTGATGTTAACGGACACAAGTTCGTAAACATCCAGCCGGTCAGCCTTAGAACCACCATGGTCAAAGTCCACTGTCAAACTACAGACAACAATGCCCCCCCCCCCCATCATTCCCCAATCTGTATTCCACAATGTGCCCCCATCATTCCCCAATCTGTCCTCCACAATGTGTCCCCATCATTCCCCAATCTGTATTCCACAATGTGCCCCCATCATTCCCCAATCTATCCTCCACAATGTGCCCCGATCATTCCCAAATCTATCCTCCACAATGTGCCCCCATCATTCCCCAATCTATCCTCCACAATGTGCCCCCATCATTCCCCAATCTATCCTCCACAATGTGCCCCCATCATTCCCCAATCTATCCTCCACAATGTGCCCCCATCATTCCCCAATCTATCCTCCACAATGTGCCCCCATCATTCTCCACTCAGTCCCTTGCAGTATGCCCCCTTCAATCCCCACTATGTCGTCCACAGTGAGCCCCCCAACATGGCTTATTAGCGTTGTGATGTGCTCTGGTTGAAGGAGCTGAAGCCTGGCTTACTGTTACTGCATATTTTGAAGGCCATGGAGCAGCCTACATTGGAGTACATAGGACCCTTGGGTGCCTGCAGATGAGTGCATTTCCTGCAAACCAAGGAAGTGGATAGGGCAGGGTTCAATATTGGTTTAAGCTGCATTGCGGATAATGGCTAACATTCTTTGAAACCACATTAAATGAAGTTGTCTTAGGCAGGCTTCATTTTCTGTTAAAGACCCAGATCTCATTCTCATTTTTGGGTGATTTTTTTATACTCCTTTATTCATCACACAACATTCTTTATATGTTAGGACCAGAAGGTGATCCTCTCAGGCCCTAAACATTGGTTGTTTTGCTGAGATTCCTGTATTGCCAGTATTTAATGAAATGCCAGATGGTGGAAAATAAAAATAAATTTACATAGCAGACAATTCGTGTTTTTATTACAGGTACTAGAGCTGCTCTGGAACATGTTGCCTGACCCCATCCATATCCCCACTGACTCCACATATACAGATCCTGGATCCAATTGCACGTAAGTTTGTTCATCGCTGTGTAACCTGTGGGTCAAGATGCATATTATATACACACACTATACAGTATAACCAAAAGTAAGTATGTGGATATCTGACCATCCACCTATATCAGGTTATTGGACATTGCATTCCAAAACCATAGACATTAACCACTTGCCGACCGCTCTATAGCCGAATGACGGCTACAGCATGGCCGGTCAGTTCTGAGAGGGCGTCATATGACGTCCTCCTGTGATTGTGCCTTAGGGCAGTGGTTCTCAACCCTGTCCTCAAGTACCCCCAATAGGCCATGTTTTGGGAATTTCTCTTAGATAAAATAGCTGTCCAAAATACCGAACCATTGATTCAGATTTAAAGCACCTGTGCAAGATAAAGGAAAACCTTAAAACATGGCCTGTTGGGGGTACTTGAGGACAGGGTTGAGAACCACTGCCTTAGGACACAGCTGATGACAGTTCAGGGTAAAGGGCCAATTACAGCGGCCATTTACGACATGATCAGCTGTGTCCAATCACAGCTGATCACAATGTAAACACAGGACACTGACAGTGAGAGGAGAGGAGAGCCGATAACCGACTTGTGTGAAAGAAACATCTACATTGATAATCAGAGCACTGATTATCAGTGCAGTCCCAACAGCGCCCACCAGTGCCACCTATCAGTGCCGCCTCAGCAGTGCCTCATCATCAGTGCCACCTATCAGTGCTCATCAGTGCAGCCTCATCAACTCACATCAGTGAAGGAGAAAAATTACCTGTTTGCAAAGTTTTATAACAAACTATGAAAGCATTTTGCTTTTTTCCATATTTTCTATCTTTTTTTGTTTATTTAACCAAAAATAAAAACCCAGTGGTGATTAAATACCAACAATTTGTGTGAAATCAATTATAAAATTTTATATGAGTACAGTGTTGCATGACTGCGCAATTGTCATTGAAAGTGCGACAGCGCAGAAAGCTGAAAATTGGCCTGGGCAGGAAGGGGGTAAAAGTGGCCCGTAGGCAAGTGGTTAAAATGGAGTTACCTCCCTCCTGAGAAGGCCTTCCACAAGACTTTGTAGTGTATATGTGGGAATTTGTGCTCATTCAGCCAAAACAGCATGTATAAGGTCAGGTACTGCTGCTGGACGAGAAGACCTGGCCATTGGTGTGCCAACTGATGCCAAAGCTGTTCAATAGGGTTAAGGTCACACAGGTCCTAGACAACAGTAAATTTGGAGCCACAGAATATGTCATGATACACGGTTGATGGTACTAGTAATAATAATAGAGGACTTTTCTGTTTCTCGTGAGTATTATCTGTCTTCTGCAGAACTCCAAAGACAGCCAGCACTGCTCAGGACACAGAGGAGACAGAAGGCAGTGTATTGGACTTCACTGAGCGATCCCAGGACACAGACAGAAATGACACCCATCCACCTAAAGGGCAATCATTCCCCATGAATAAATTAACAAAAGCTAAAATGAGGGTGGAGCAGTTCATCAAAGACAAGGAGGTGAGAAGGTGACCAATATTTTTATTGCACGGTATTCTGTGACTATTACATTATATTATACATCGATCAGCCATAACTTCATGACCAATGACAGGTAAAGTGAATAACATTGATTATCATGTTACAATGTTATCTGGAAGTGGGTGGCCTATATTAGACAGCAAGTAAACATGTTGTTCCTGAAGTTGATGTGTTAAAAGCAGGAAAAATGTTCATTGCAGTTTGTTGCGTATGGTGCTGCGTAGCTGCAGACCGGTCAGGGTGCCAATGCTAACCACGTGTCCACAGCTAAAAGCTCCTACAATGGGCAGCATCAGAACTGGACTACAGAGCAATGGAAGAAGGCAGCCTGGTCTGAGGAATCACATTTTCTTCTACATCATGTGGATGGCTGGGTGCATATGCGCTGCTTACCTGGGGAAGAGATGGCACCAGGGTGCAGTATGAGAAGAAGGAAAGCCGGCGGAGGCTGTGTGATGCTTTGGGAAATGTTCTGCTGAGAAACTTTGGGTCCTGCCATTCATGTGAATGACACATAATTACCACCTACCTGAACATTGTTGCTGAATACATACACCCCTCCATGGACATGGTATTCCCTGATGGCAGTGGCCTCTTTCAGCAGGATAATGCTCCCTGTCCTACTGTAAAAATGGTTCAAGAATGGTTTGAGGAGCACAACAACAAATATGAAGTGTTTGACTTGGCCTCTAAAGCCTCGTACACACGGTTCGACGGTCGTATGCAAGCGGTCGTATGACCGCTCGTTGTATTATCATCCGACCGTTAGTACGTGTGATTAGAACAGCTAACGTACGACGGTCGTACAACAGGTGTTGGATGAGCAAACTAGAGAACTTTGGCTGTACCAACAAGCGGTCGTACGACCGTTGTACCGTGTGTACAGAGAAGATGGTCCAACAAGTTGTATTGTACAAAACACGCATGCTCAGAAGTCAGAAACGGCTGGACGCTAAGTACATGCCCCTGAACTTCCTCTTTATATGTTCATAACACGTCACTACGTTCGGCTTGGTCGTACAATCCGTGATGTGCTAACATGCTGGTTCGGCTTGCATCACTGCACAATACTTGTATATTTCTCCTTCAAGTCCCCGTACATGAATCGCAGGTCGGCAAAGACTGAAGACTCGTACGCACAAAACATGTTATGTTGAACAACCTGGTAGAAGAGACATGTGTGCCATGTTGCCAGCATGCTGGCGAACAACCATGTCGGTTTCAAGAGATCAAACGAGTAGGTTGTGGACAACATGCTGGCAGCATGCAATCGACAAGATTAGTGTGCATGATTGCCAGCCTACTATTATGTTGCTCGCCAGTATGCTGGCGAACGTATGCTGGCAGCTTGGCACACATGCTCCGAAATCTCCGGTTCAGTT
>BLSH010023537.1:255659-265769 GCA_018402905.1 Glandirana rugosa
TAACCTAAGTCCAGACCTGAAACTGAACCGGTAAGATTGTGAAATCTACGATGGAATGGTTCACAAATAAACATATCCAGGTGTTAGAATGGCCAAGTCAAAGTCCAGACCTGAATCCAATCGAGAATCTGTGGAAAGAACTGAAAACTGCTGTTCACAAACGCTCTCCATCCAACCTCACTGAGCTCGAGTTGTTTTGCAAGGAGGAATGGGCAAAAATTTCAGTCTCACGATGTGCAAAACTGATAGAGACTTCCCCAAGCGACTTACAGCTGTAATCGCAGCAAAAGGTGGCGCTACAAAGGATTGACTTAAGGGGGCTGAATAATTTTGCACGCCCAATTTTTCAGTTTTTTATTTGTTAAAAAAGTTTGAAATATCCAATAAATTTCGTTCCATTTCATGATTGTGTCCCACTTGTTGTTGATTCTTCACAAAAAAATACAGTTTTATATCTTTATGTTTGAAGCCTGAAATGTGGCAAAAGGTCGCAAAGTTCAAGGGGGCCGAATACTTTCGTAAGGCACTGTATATAATCTGTATGTGTGTGTATATATATATATATATATAATCTGTATGTGTGTATATACTGTATATATATATATATATATATATATATATATCATCTGTATGTGTGTGTATATACTGTATATATAATCTGTATGTGTGTGTATATACTGTATATATATATATATAATCTGTATGTGTGTGTATATACTGTATATATAATCTGTATGTGTGTGTATATACTGTATATATATATATATATATAATCTGTATGTGTGTGTATATACTGTATATATATATATATATATAATCTGTATGTGTGTGTATATACTGTATATATATATAATCTGTATGTGTGTGTATATAGTGTATATATAATCTGTATGTGTGTGTATATACTGTATATATATATAATCTGTATATATGTGTGTGTATATAGTGTATATATAATCTGTATGTGTGTGTATATACTGTATATATATATAATCTGTATATATGTGTGTGTATATACTGTATATATATAATCTGTATATATGTTTGTGTATATACTGTATATATATATATAATCTGTATGTGTGTGTATATACTGTATGTGTATATATATATATATATATATATATATATATACATACACACACACACATAGGGCTTTGCAGGAGTGTACAGTGCCCTGAAAAAGTATTCATACCCACTTGAAATTTTCCACATGTTGTCATGTTACAACCAAAAATCTAAATGTATTTTATTGGGATTTTTTGTGATAGACCAACACAGAGTGGCACATAATTGTGAAGTGGAAGGCAAATGATAAATGGTTTTCAAAATGTTTTACAAATAAATATGTGAAAACTGTGGCATGCATTTATATTCAGCCCCCTGAGTCAATACTTTGTAGAACCGCCTTTCACTGCAATTACAGCTGTAAGCCTTTTTGGGGGATATCTCCACCAGCTTTGCACATCTAGAGAGAACATTTTTGCCCATTCTTCTTTGCAAAATAGCTCAAGCTCTGTCAGTTTGGATGGAGAGTGTCTGTGAACAGCAAAGTCCTGCCCTAGATGCTCAATTGGATTTAGGTCTGGACTTTGACTGGGCCATTCTAACACATGAATATGCTTTGATGTAAACCATTCCATTGTAGCTCTGGCTGTATGTTTAGGGTCATTGTCCTTCCTCCTCAGTTTTAAGTCTTTTGCAGACTCTAACAGGTTTTCCACTAAGATTGCCCTGTATTTGGCTCCATCCATCGTCCCATCCACTCCGACCAGCTTCCCTGTCCCTGCTAAAGTAAAGCATCCCCACAACATGATGCTGCCACCACCATGTTTCACAGTGGGGATGGTGTGTTCAGGGTGATGTGCAGTGTTAGTTCTCCGCCACACATAGCGTTTTGCTTTTAGGCCAAAAAGATCAATTTTGGTCTCATCTGACCAGATCACCTTCTTCTATATGCTTGCTGTGTTCTCCACATGACTTCTCACAAACTGCAGACGGGACCTCTTATAGCTTTCTTTCAACAATGGCTTTCTTCTTGCCACTCTTCCATAAAGGGCAGATTTGTGGAGTGTACGACTAATAGTTGTCATGTGGACAGATTCTCCCACCAGAGCTGTGGATCTCTGCAGCTCCTCCAGAGTTCCCGTGGGCCTCTTGGCTGCTTCTCTGATTAATGCTCTCCTTGCCTGGCCTGTCAGTTTAGGTGAACGGCCATGTCTTGTTAGGTTTGCAGTTGTGCCATACTCTTTCCATTTTCAGATGATGGATTGAACAGTGCTCTGTGAGATGTTCAAAGATTGGGATATTTTTTTATAACCTTTAAACTTCTCCACAACTTTATCCCTGGCCTGTCTGGTGTGTTCCTTGGCCTTCATGATGCTGTTTGTTCACTAAGGTTCTCTAACAAACCTCTGAGAGCTTCACAGAACAGCTGTAATTACACTGAGATTACATTACACACAGGTGGACTCTATTTACTAATTAGGTGACTTCTGCAGGCAATTGGTTCCAGTAGATTTTAGTTAGGGGTATCAGAGTAAAGGGGGCTCAATACAAATGCCCCCCACACTTTTCACATATTTATTTGTAAAAAATGTTGAAAACCATTTATCATTTTCCTTCCACCTCACAATTATGTGCCACTTTGTGTTGGTCTATCACATAAAATCCCAATAAAATACATTTACATTTTTGGTTGTAACATGACAAAATGTGGAAAATTTCAAGGGGTATGAATACTTTTTCAAGGCATTGTAGTTCATCAAAAAAAAAAAAATCCTTTCAGCCCAGTTATACCTGTGCATTGTGGTAACACACTGTGAAATGCAAGTTTTACTGCAAGTTACTTTAAAACATGGTAACATACTATCAATTTAGGTACACAACTACAGTAGTAAGCAATGCGCCAGCATTACAACACAGTGCAGTAAATGGACTTCCATAACTTACGATAACACCCTCTTAGATTGTAAGCTCTAACGAGCAGGGCCCTCTGATTCCTCCTGTATTGAATTGTATTGTAATTGTACTGTCTGCCCTAATATTGTAAAGCGCTGCGCAAACTGTAGGCGCTATATAAATCCTGTATAATAATAATAATAATAACACAAATAGGCACTCAGTGTTGATGATCCATGTTTCAGTGTCCATCTTTCTCCAAAATAATGTTGGCCGTTACACTAAAGCCCCATACACATGGGACGACGATCGCATACAGCAGGTCTTGCTAACGACCGTTGTATGTGATATTGATCGTTCATATGCGCGATTTGAACAGTCGAACATACGACGGTCGTACAAGGGAGTTGTATGAGCAGACTAGAAAACTTGGCCGTACCAACAAGCTCTCATACGACCGTTGTATCGTGTGTACAGAGCAGTTGGTGCAACAAGTTGTATTGTGCAAAACACGCATGCTCAGAAGTCAGGAACGGCCGGATACTAATTACATGCACCTGAACGTTCTTTCTGTGGTCGTACGATCGTGTAGTGCAGTCAGTATGCTAGACACAACAGCCAACATACGATTTGACTTGATCATACGTGCGATCGTCGTCCCGTGTGTACGAGGCTTTATTGTAAGTATCAATTGACTGGCAATTCTTTTGCGTCAGATTTATTTATTTATTTTTGTAGGGCTTGCTGCTCAGGCCAAACAACATGCCGAATCAGCCAAAAACATCCTACTTGGTGGCGTTGACATGACGAAATCTTTGGAGGAAAAAAGAGGAATCTTGGGAACTCTAGTGACTATTTACTATACATTGGGCATGGCGCACCTGCTGCAGAACAAATATCCTTTTATATAGAGATGAGAAGTGTGATGATATTACGAGGGAGTTCAGGTGAAACCATGGGCGTCCGCAGGTAGGGGCAAGGGGGGGCAATTGCCCCCCCCCCTGGAATCAGGAATCAGATCAGGGGTTCCCCACTAGGTCCTTATCCTCTTGAGCCATGTATGCAGTTTCTGACAGTCTCTTGGGCCATGTATGCAGTCTCTGATCGTTTCCTGTACCATGTCCGCAGTCTCTGACTGTCTCCTGTGCTATGTATGCAGTCTCTGACTGTCTCCTGTTCCATGTCCGCAGTCTCTGACCATATCCTGTACTATGTCTGCAGTCTCTGGCCATCTCCTGTACTATGTCCGCAGTCTCTGACCGTATCCTGTACTATGCCTGCAGTCTCTGACCGTCTCCTGTACCATGTCTGCAGTCTCTGACTATCTCCTGTACCATGTCTGCAGTTTCTGACCATCTCCTGTATCATGTCCGCAGTCTCTGACTGTCTCCTGTATCACGTCTGCAGTCTCTGACCATCTCCTGGATCATGTCAGCAGTCTCTGACCATCTCCTGTATCACGTCTGCAGTCTCTGACCATCTCCTGTACTACGTCTGCAGTCTCTGGCCATGATAATGTAATTATGACATTGTCAAAAAGGGGCAGAGCATGGATGACCTTGAAATGATGCCCCCCCCCCCCCCTGGAAAAAGTTCTGCGGACGCCCATGGGTGAAACCAGGACTTTTCATTTTACCGGTATAAAAAGGGATGCTAGCGTGGCGGTATTACACGCAGTAGTAAGTGGCAAGTGTTTCCTATTACTGATAGGCGGCGCACATGCCGCGGGCCAGTCCAGAGAGCATTAATCAAGATGGCAGACAGCAGTATTAGTGCGTGCATGGAACAGCGTTTAGTGATGACGTTTCTTGTGAAGAGAGGTGTGAAACCCACAAATGTCTACAGAAGACTTCAAACACAGTAGGGTGATGAGACGCTCAGCCACAGTAAGACATTTGCATGGTGTAAACCTTTCAAAGATGGCCGTACGTCCATCAGTGACGATCCCAGCCCACAGCAGTTATTCCTGTGAACAATCACCGCGTGGAACGCCTGATCCTGGATAATTGACCCACAACCTGTCATGAAATTGTTCTGTGGGAACAGTGAACACATGAAGCAGGCTGTCCTAGGATGGTTCAGGCGTACTGGCAAATCTTTCTATGCCAAAGCTTTCCAGGTGTGTCAAAAAGTAAATGCAGTTTCCACACCTTGAAATTTGTACTTTTATTATATAAACTTAAAAGTCCCAGTATGACTTGAACGGCCCTTGTGTGTGAATATACATATATCTTGTATATAGGAAAAGTGTTAAGAAAAGAGTGTGTAGCGCTAAAAGTAAATGAACAGCGGAACAGCGATAAAATGTGAATACAGTGTTATAGATGGACAGCACACTGAAAAAAAGGCCAAAAAAGTGTTAAGGTGAAAAAAATGGCAAAGTAAAAAAATATACACAGTATCTCACAAAAGTGAGTACACCCCTCACATTTTTGTAAATATTTTATTCTATCTTTTCATGTGAAAACACTGAAGAAATGACACTTTGCTACAATGTAAAGTAGTGAGTGTACAGCTTGTATAACAGTGTAAATTTACTGTCCCCTCAAAATAACTCAACACACAGCCATTAAAGCGGTAGTAAACCCATCCATTTAACAGCATGTGCCGGAAATGTAGCACTCCCATTGGTTGTGCTCTGAAACCATCCAATGGCTGGTGTCATAGTAGATCACATGTGCAGTATCATGGCAGCTGTAGATTAAACAGAGGCCAAGATGGCAGCTTCCTTGTTTAAAAATGATAGGAGGGTTCACTACCACTTTATGGTCTAAACCGCTGGCAATAAAAGTGAGTACACCCCTAAGTGAAAATGTCCAAATTGGGCCCAATTAGTCATTTTCCCTCCCCGGTGTCATGTGACTCGTTACTGTTACAAGGTCTCAGGTGTGAATGGGGAGCAGGTGTGTTACATTTGGTGTTATCGCTCTCACTCTCTCATAATGGAATAAAATATTTACAATTGTGAGGGGTGTACACACTTTTGTGAGATACTGTATATAGAAGTCCAATTTTGAATGGAAATCCACAATAAAAAACAATATAGTGAAAAATATTAATTTAAATGCACAGTCCCATGATAAGATTAGCAATATAATCAATGTTAGTGAAAATATAGTAGTTCAGTGCAAAGATGTGCACAAAAAATGGGTGGTGACTTGAAAAGTGAAGAGGTGATCCAGGACAGTGCTCCAGAATCATCCACCGCACCCCTGTGAAATGGATACTCACCAGAAAAGCTGGCTGCCGTTACAGCAGCAAACACGCACTCAGTGTAGATCCACCATCTGTTGTGGGGAAGGCTGTTTAGCAGCTCACACCATCCAGATGTAGCTGTAGTAAATAAACCTCACCGGGAGCCAGATGAAGTCAGCATAGGGTCTGGGATTAAAAGTACCATTTCAGTGTTTGCAGATGACACCAAGCTATGCAGTGGAATAACGTCCTTGCAGGATGTCTCCAAATTACAAGCCAACCTCAATGCACTGTCTAATTGGGCGACTATGTGGCAGATGAGGCTTAATGTTGGTAAATGTAAAGTTATGCATTTGGGGGCTAAGAATATGCATGCATCGTACATACTAGGGGGAGTACAACTGGGGGAATCCATAGTGGAGAAGGATCTGGGGGTTTTGGTAGATCATAAGCTTAATAATGGCATGCAATGCCAAGCTGCGGTTTCCAAAGCAATCAAAATCCTTTCTTGTATTAAGAGAGGTATGGACTCCAGAGATAGAGACATCATTTTGCCCCTGTACAAATCATTAGTAAGACCTCATCTGGAATATGCAGTTCAGTTTTGGGCACCAGTTCTCAAAAAGGATATCAGGGAACTGGAGAAAGTGCAGAGAAGGGCAACCAAACTAATAAGAGGCATGGATGAACTCAGCTATGAGAAAAGATTAGAGGATCTGAATTTATTCTCTCTTGAGAAGAGGAGATTAAGGGGGGATATGATCAACATGTACAAATATATAGGTGGTCCATATAGTGAACTTGGTGTGGAGTTATTTACTTTAAGGTCATTTACTTCTAGAGGAAAAAAGATTTCATCTCCAAATACGGAAAGGTTTCTTCACAGTTAGAGCTGTGAAAGTGTGGAATAGACTCCCTCCAGAGGTGGTTTTGGCCAGCACAGTTGATTGCTTTAAAAAAATCTGGATTCTTTCCTTAATGTAAATAATATAACTGGGTACTAACATTTATAGGTAAAGTTGATCCGGGGTGAATCCAATTGTCTCTCGGGGGATCAGGAAGGAATTTTTTTCCCAATTATAGCAAATTGGATCCATGCTTTGCTGGGGTTTTTTGCCTTCCTCTGGATCAACTGTGGGTGAGGATTGTATATGGAATTGTTTGGATATATATAATTTTTTATTTTTTTTTGGTTGAACTAGATGGACTTGTGTCTTTTTTCAACCTGACTATGTAACTATATGTAACTATATTGTAGTATTGATTTGATTTGTATGTTAAAAGCCAAAATAAAATAAAGAATGATAAAAACAAATGACAATGAATGTCACTGCTGACCCGTATCGGACAGTGGCCTGACGTTAGCACTAGTGTCTCCTCCCCGACGCGTTGCGTACAATAGGACATCATCAAGGGGTCCTCTAGTGTCAGACGTCAAACTAGTTGATATAGCCTCTCAACACTGCTCAAATCACGGTGTCTCCTTAGAGAAATTGCAAACAGGAAGTGATCCATCGGCCACTTTGACGGTCAGGAAAAGTGTAACGTGTGTTTGTCATAATGGCCATGGACCAAGCTATAATGACATTTGCAAATAATGATTGCAATGAGAATGATAACTGAGGATACATGGAGAAAGTTTGGGTGTCATTGTTTGTACTTCTCTGTCTATTTAAATGACTGCAAACTGCTTCAGCAACAGTGAACATTGTCTGCATCTGTGCAATATGTGCACATTTTCCTATGTTTTCTTCCTTTAAAACCACTGCAATTATGGAAATATACCTGCAGGCTGATCGAGAGTAAATGGAGCCTTGAGTGGCTACCTTAACAGTACGAAGCTTCAGATTTCAGATAAATGTTAAAATTGGGGAAGAAAGCTGCACAACATGCAGGAGGAAGTATAAAAATATAGATTGTGGGGTTCTGCTTTAAGAGGTAGAGCACTTTTGGTTTCCTGCAGAATAATGTCTCGTTTTCCACCACTTACAGGTGGTGTAAAGACCTCAACTGGCCCCCCAACCAGTGTTAGAAGGGACAGCCTGCCTAGGGATGTCTGTGGCCCTTCAAAATTTTCAGGCTCTGCAAATTCGGTTTAAATAAAACGTAAAACCTCTGTGCAGTTCATAATTATCATCCACCAGGTAAATGTGGTTCTAGATAAGGGGTCTCCAAACTTTTCAAGAGCCAGTTTACTGTCCTTCAGACTTTAGTGGGGCCGGATTGTGGCCAGTGGGGGGTAGAAAATGTCTGGGGCTCAGCATCGGTGAAGGTAAACATGGCCTCAGGGTTGGTGGTCAGTAGGAGGAGGAGCCGTGCCCCATGATTGGTATTAGTGGAAGGTATAATAACCCATCATTGGTAGCAATGGAAGAAATAGTGCCCCATTGTTGGTGTCAATTGGAGAAATAGTGCCCCATTGTTGGTGTCAATTGGAGAAATAGTGCCCCAAGGGCCAAATAATGGCTAGCAAAGAGCCAAATCCGACCCCCAGGCCGCAGTTTAGAGATGATAGACTTCATTTACTCAGCGAATCTGACAAAGTTTGCTCAAATATATGATTTAAAAATAAATGTGGAAATCACTTCTAATATTACTTTAAGGGTTTGTTTATACCAGCTAAGTTGGGCTGCAATGATATGCATAGATTAAGGCAAGGGCACATAGAAAACAATTGTGTGATGCGTTGTTACAACACATCACACCATCCCAACACCAACATAACGCACATTAGTGGGCATTATACACAGCATAACACACAGCCACTGGTAAGAGAGAAAACAAAGTAATAGTGGTCATACATGGTGCGATAAAACTGAACAATTGACGTCCAATTCAACAAAATAATCAAAATGGATATCGATCAAGCAAGACAAAAAAGGGCATGACCGAGCGATAAACGACAGATAGATAAGGTTTTAATTTACTCAAGTTAGTTGTGGCAGAAAAAAAATTGATGGTATGTGGTTGATAGACATCACTTTCCGTGCCCTTGTGAATCGCTTAGGATCAATGTATGGTACGTGTAAGGGTGTGCGAAAAACACTATCGATTGATCCCATAAGGTCATTTTTTTGTACCACGACTGATCAATTTGAATCAATTGAAACCATCACCATCTGTCACTTATCGCTTAGCTGTGCAATTTTTTGTCTTGCTTGATCGATGTCCATTTCGGCCTTTTTTTAAACCACTTCAGCCCTGTAAATAACATAGTGCTGTATCGCAAAAAATGGCCTGGTCATTAAGGGGGTAACTGTATTATTGTCACTGGTCCCCATAAAGTGTTCAATTTGTCCACCGCAATGTCGCAGTTTTTAGCGGGACTTTGACATTGCGGTGGACAAATTGAACACTAAGTGACACCTTTTAGGGACCAGTGACACGAATACAATTACCCCCTTACTGACCAGGCCATTTTTTGCGATACAGCACTATGTTACTTTAACTGACAATTGCACAGTCGTGCGGCACTGTACCCAAATAAAATTTATGTCCTTTTTTTCCCACAAATAGAGCTTTCTTTTGGTGGTATTTGATCAACTCTGTGGTTTTTATTTTTTGCGCTATAAACACAAAAAAGCAAAAGTTGTGCCCCCCCCCCCCAAAGTGTTGAAAACGAAAAAACACAAATATCGCGTTTTTTATTTTTGGTGTCTCAACTAGTTTATGGTGGTTTTCTTTCGAGATAAACACCCTTTTTTTCCTGTATTTAAAATAAACCCATGTCACGGCGTGCTGACACGTTAACAGTCAATTTCATTGTATCACGACATAGCGTTTTTTACCGGACCAGTCATTCCCCCATTAACATAAGCACAGTGACCAGGGATTTTCCACAGTGAATCACAAGTTAAACAGGTGGCGTTACAGTTTCAGGGCGATTTTTGACGCTGTAACGCCACCTGTTTAACTTGTGAAATACCCCTGGTCACTGTTATTATGTCAATGGGGGAATTACTGGTCCGGTAAAAAACGCTATGTCGTGATACAATAAATGTCCCGACTTCACCA
>BLSH010023537.1:278294-314603 GCA_018402905.1 Glandirana rugosa
AAAAATGAATTCTCATCATCCGTAAACGCGACCACTTTTGCGCAAACCAATCAATAAACGCCGATTGCGATTTTTTTTATCGCAAATATGAGGAAGAATATAAATCGGCCAAAAACGGTGAAAAAAAATGTTTTTTTATATTTTTTTTTTTTGGATTTGTATTTTAGCAAAAAGTAAGAAATTTGGGTTTTTTTGCAAAATTGTCGCTCTTCTTTTGTTTATAGCGGCGATCAGAAATGACGCAGAGGTGATCAAATACCACCAAAAGAAAGCTCTATTTGTGGGAAAAAAAGGACGCAAATTTTGTTTGGGTACAACGCCGCACGACCGCGCAATTGTCAGTTAAAGCGACGCAGCGCCGAATCGCAAAAAGGGCTCCGGTCCTAAAGCTGGAAATCCTTCCGGGGCTGAAGTGGTTAAAAATAAACAAAATGTCGGGCCCGACGTGAAGGAAAAAAAATCGGCCGTTTTCGGCGTTATGCATCGGCGTTAGTGAGCGTCGGCGTCAATAGGCGTTTTTAAAAAAAAATCATCCCTCTGCTATTTTTCAACCTAAAAACGTCGGCGTCAAAAAACGCCGGAAAACGCCGGTACAATATTAGTTGGCGTTAGTTGGCGTAAAAAAATGCCAAAACGTTACAGCCTCAGAATGCGATGGCCGTGGGTTCTACTTTCAGCTCACTAACGCCAACGCCATCTACAGCTCAAAAACGCCAACGTTTTTATGGGGCCATTGACTAACATGGAGAGCTGCAAAAAACGCCAGAAAACGCCGGCTTCAAAAAACATCCGTGTGTATGAGGCCTTATAGAAGAGCCATATCTCAAAATGATAGTAGGGAAGTAAGTGTACTTAACACTTTTAGGCCTCATACACACAGACGTTTTTTGACGCCGGCGTTTTCTGGCGTTTTTTGCAGCTCTCCATGTTAGTCAATGGCCCCATAAAAACGTTGGCGTTTATGAGCTGTAGATGGCGTCGCAAAACGCCAACAAACGCCAACTAATATTGTACCGGCGTTTTTCGGCGGTTTTTGACGCCAACGTTTTTAGGTCGAAAAATAGCAGAGGGATAATTTCTTTTTAAAAACGCCTATTGACGCCGATGCTCACTTACGCTCACTAACGCCGATTTTTTTTTTTTTTTCCTTGACGTCGTCGTTTATTTTTAAAGATACGCCCGTGTGTATGAGGCCTAAGAGAGAAATAGAAATGGTTCATAGGTAAGACTGTGGAATTCTAACTATTGAAGATTAAGTATTCAGAATCTTGCATAAGCCTAGTTGGGGGTGAGGTCTCTTTAAATTTCAGAGGAATCCCAGGTGTGGATATTTTATACATTGTTACATTTGTCCAGCTTGGACCAATGTAACCATTGTATGTACAGTATATGCCATACCAAGTCAATGGCCCTGGAAGCTGGAAATCACTGCTACTCCACTTGCTTCTGGGTCCTGTGCCTAGGGGCTGGCCTGCTGTATTTTGAACACAGGGAGTCGGTCGCTCAGCACAGGCACCATTCAGAGAATGCTTTGCATTTTGCGAGTGAATGCAAAGCATTCTCGTATTGGTCGGAAATTGGAATGTAGAGGCAGGGAGGTGACATCATGCTTTCCGCCTCATCCATCTTTGCATTCATTAACAAAATACAAAGCATTCTTTGAATGACACATGGGCTGAGCAGCTGACCTCCTGTGTTCAGAATGCAGAGGTCCAGCCGCGTAGCACAGGCCCGGGAAGCAAGTGCAGATCACTGAATTAGCGGTGTCTACTTAATTGATTTTCAGCTTCCAGGGCAGTAGCCAATTATGGTGTGTGTATATATATATATATATATATATATATATATCAGTTTTAATGCTTCCAGGATAACACTACCAATGTAAAGACTGATAAATTTTTTTTAAATTGTTATCTGGTTATATTAATGCTATAAATGCTTGGATTGGTCACCTAACTTGTAAATTTTTGATGCCTACTTTAGAATTCAGTGTTGACCCCTTCTCAGACTGTGTCTTGCATTGTGTGCTGTTCCCCACTAGGAGGCGTACAAGCTGTTACATGAGGCAGTTGGCTTAGAGGTCGAATACAACGAAACTGTGGCCGAGATGCTGAGCATTATGGGAAGCATATGTCTGGCTGATGGGAAGATTTCCAAGGGCTACCGATTGCTGAAAAAGGTAATTTTATGTTTCTCTAATGCCTCGTACACATGGTACAATGGTCGTACGACTGCGCGTTCAACTTTTGCCCAAAATCGGCTGTTGTGTCTAGTGTACTGACATGAGTCAAGTAATCGTTCAACAAAGCCAAGCGCAGTGATGTGTTGCGAGCGTCTAAAGAGGAAATTCAGATGAATGTGATTTGTGAATTAGGAACGTAGGTTTACACAAATGGACACTTCCGGGCGTTCCTGAGTTCTGAGCATGCGTGTTTTGCACGTACAACTTTGTTGGCCCAACTTCTCTGTACACACGATACAACAGTCGTACGACCGCTTGTTGTACAACCAAAGTTTTCTAGTCTGGTCATCCAACTTCTGTTGTACAACTGTTGAACGTCGGCTGTTGTACTAACGGTCGGATTATCGTACAACAAGCTGTTGTAAGACCGTTGTACGACCGTTGCATCGTGTGTATGGCCTTAAGAGTCCAGAAGTATGTCGGATACAGAAATATGCACAATCATCATCCCTACCACTGCCACACAGGTGATACCACTATGTCTGGCTCCAGCTTTGCTGATTTCTGTATCTCCTATCTGCTCATATATAACATTATAGACTACCCGGGGAATTCAATAAAATACTACTGACAGTTTTCTAGCACTAGCACCTTTATAATGTCCAGATTTAAAAAATCCATACTTCTTATTTTAGTAAATCCAACTACCAACACCTGTGGCAAGTTCAGGCAGTTTTTGCACCAAATTCAAAAATAACTACCTCCATTTCATAGATGACGTAACTGGAAGTAATTAAGACCAACTCTAAAGGCCTGTACACGCGGTGAGACGGTTGTATGAAAACGGTCGTATGACCACTTGTTGTACGATCATCTGACCGTTAGTACGTGCAATTAGAACAGCCGACGTGCGGCAGTCGTACAACAGGAGTTGGATGAGCAGACTAGAAAACGTTTGTTGTACAACAAGCGGTCGTACGACTGTTGTATCGTGTGTACAGAGAAGTTGGTCCAACAAGTTGTACGTGCAAAACACACATGCTCAGAACTCAGAAATGCCCGGAAGTGACATCCGTTCGTGTAAACCTACGTTCCTAATTCACAAATCACATTCACCTGAACTTCCTCTTTATACGCTCGTAACACGTCACTACGTTCGGTTTGGTCGTACGATCGCTTAAAGCATGTGAGTACGCGAGATACAACAGCCAACATACCATTTGGGCCGTTGTACAACCGTAGCACCGTGTGTACGAAGCTTTACTTGGCGTACAGAGACAGGGAGTGTGCCTGTCTCTGTACACATTAATAGCAGAATGGCATATTTTCAGTCAGGCGGTCTGTTCACTAAGGATCAGCCCACTGCCAATGAAAAGTGGACAGACCTGATGGGGAGCTAGTGTCTGTGAATTCACATCAGGCTCCGTTCCCAGCCTGAGGAGAAAATGCTGTCAACTGACAGCATTACATTAGAAAGCAGGCTTGCTTTGTATGTGGAAGCAGCGGTCTCGCCGCAGAAACCCAACACACCCCCTGCTGAGTCAAACCTAATACTCTGCAATTAAGCAAAGCTCATACTCCAAGGTAATTCTGGGAGGAGAGCTCATTTACCAAGGATTGTGCCAGACCTCTGCAAATGTATGATGTGACCAGGGCACATGGAAAAGTAATTGATCACACCATACATGCACGGTGGTGCGCAGCCCAACAAACATGGTGTGAACAAGCTCCTGGGTCATGACAATCTAATTATCATGAGTTTCATTTTCTTTCAGTGTTTAGAAATTCAGGTGGTAGCATACGGGTCTCAGCACAGCAAAAGCAGAGAAACCCAGAAGCTGCTGAGCGCATTACAGAAGTAAGTCTGATCTCCTCACTCTTTACTACACCAACTATGGTATAAAGATGTTCTCCTAAAACGTTAATTCCATATTCACCAATCAAAGTCATTGCAATAACCTCCAATTGCCATCTATTTGTTGCAGGTCTGGAGCCATTAAGGACTGATCATTACAGATCATCACTGTGTATAACACTATGGACCCATAATACATAGGCTGGACTGGAGATGGAAAACTCTCACATCCTGATGCTCAGAACAACCTCACCTCCTTCCAAAAATGAAAATTTCCTGGCTGCTTTTCTTTAGTTATAGATGGAGGAGTAGCCCCCTGGTATCTTGTATGTCTTGGATATTTAAACAGCAGGTGTATAGAGCCAGAAACTCAAAGCAGAGATATAGAAGAAATTGTTAGAAGCTTTAGCTGTTCAGCTTTCCAAAAGAAAGCCCAGCACTGCCTGCACAATGTTCAGCAGTTTGTATAATTGAGCAACAAAGGCTGCCACTGCGGGCTTGTTCTTATGCTGAACCTTCTGACATCAATACTATGGGGTTCAGAGAACTAGGGAGTGGCCCCTGGAAGTTGCACGGCTAGTTGTCTAGGATTGGTAACCTCAGCCTGGACTCCAACTGGACCATATGCCTCCAACATGTTTCACTCCGCCCCCCCGAGCTTAGTCACAGGGGGTGGAGTGAAACTCGTTGGGGGTTTGGCCAGGTTGGAGTCCTAGCTGTGCAACTTCCAGGGGCCACTGCACAGGTCTCTGATATCTTACAGGAGCCAGGATGGGTTCCACCTCGTCAGCACTCTAGCAACGGCTGCGGAAGCATTGACTACATACCCCTTACCACCGAGCCTGAGCGGCACACACACATTTTCTAGGTCACAATCAATACAATGGGGTTGATTTACTAAAACTGGAGAGTGCAAACTCTGGTGCGGCGGTTCATGGTAGCCAATCAGCTTCTAACGTCAGCTTGTTCAATTAAGCTTTGACAAAAAAAAACCTGGAAGCTGATTGGTTTCTATGCAGAGCTGCACCAGATTTGGCACTCTCTAGATGTAGTAAATCAACCCCTTTGAGTCATTATTCCAGACTAATGTAGGGTACACACTATAAGAAAATCGGGCGAACGATCGTCTGATTTTCCTTGTTGTTTCACAGCAAATCGGAACTGATGAAAGAAGATTCTCATACGACAAAGGATTTTTTTTTTTTTTGTGTATTGTTTCTGATCATGTGCAGTCTTTCTTTTCAGATTTTTCTTGTATGAAAACGGTACACATTAAACATAAATCGTTCGTTCTGTTCCCGTATGAGAAAAATTTTGGAGTTTGTCCCTTCGGGAATTTTCGTACATAAATTTGGAATTGGCTGTCAAAAGATGTGTACACACTATACGAAAATTCTTTGGACGAAAATGCTCACCCGGTTTTCTTATAGTGTGTATATGAGGACTTTTCTGGTATGCTTACCTTTGGATACTAAGGCCTAATATTTAGCATTACACCCAGGCAGCTCAGCAATGGCTGTCTCCATATTTTTTACAGAAATGTTTTCTTTGAGACAACAGCAGCCCTGCTGTAGAGGGGGTGTCTGGTATTGAAGTGTTTGTTACCCCAGCACTTCATAATCCTGATATGTGGCTGCTGTATGAGAAAGTATTCTGTTCTCTTTGTATTGCTTCCTGTGTGTGAAATCCCTGGTGTGCCTGCCAGTACCGCTGCTTTCCTATTAAAAACTGACCACACTAAGCAGAAGAACCAGTTCTCTAGCTATGCTGGGAACCCAATAATCAGGCTTGTTCTGACACCCCCCACTGCACAGCCATTCACTGGGAAGCTCAGTGTGCTGCTGCTTCTCCTCCCCCCAGCTCTTATGCAGCTAAGAACAGAGGGAATGTGATCACTTGCAAAAAAAAAAAAAAAAAAAATGTGTTTATATATATATATTTTTTTTATAGCTATACAAAAATGTTTTGCATTTCATTTCTATTTTAAACTGAATGAGGTGTTTTACAAGGAGATCGTTTACAATCAATTTAAGCTCTATTTATTGCACAACAGCTGCAAATATTAGAGGTGCACCAAAATGAAAATTATGGAAAATTCAGGGTGCACTTGGCCAAAAACTGAAATGGACAGTTTTTTATAAATATATTATATAGAATTGTATTAAAGTCGACTTTTCAATTAATATCATGAATTTAAATGAATATCAATTTTATTTTTAGCACCTTTTTTTCTATCCGCAAAATGCTGATAGCCTTATTTTCGATGGATAATTTTCAGCAGCCAATATGTCAGTGTATCCCTGACGGTTTTCAAACCACACGTGAGGTATCGCCGCGATCATTAGCACAAGAGCAATAATTCTAGCACTAGACCTCCTCTAACTCAAAACTGGTAACCTATAAAAAAATTTTTTAAAAGTCGCCAATGGAGATTTTTAAGTACCAAAGTTTATCACCATTCCATGAGTGGGCGCAATTTGAAGTATGACATGTTGAGTATCAATTTACTCGGCGTAATATTATCTTTCACAATTAAAAAAAAAAAAATTGGGTTAACATTATGATTTTATTTTTTTAACTCAAAAAAGTGTCTTTTTCAAAAATAATTGCTTTTGTAAGACCGCTGTGTAAGTACGGTGTGACAGTATTGCAATGATCTCCATTTTATTCTCTAGGGTGTTTGAAAAAAAAAAAAAAAAAATTGATATATATATATATATACATACATACATACACACACACATAGTATCTCACAATAGTGAATACACCCCTCACATTTTTTAAATATTTTATTATATCTTTTCATGTGACAACACTGAAGAAATGACACTTTGCTACAATGCAAAGTAGTCTGTGTACAGCTTGTATAAGGGCCTATTCACACAGGGGCGATCCGACTTCGGCGCGACTTTGCTAGGCAATTGCAGCGCGACTTACAAACACAACTTATGCCAGGTGGCTTTGCCTGTGGCCAATCGGAGAAGGGAGGGGCTTGCCCCAAATATAATTTTATTCTTTTCACTGTAAAGTCGCTTGCATGAAGATGGTGATCCGAATTCCATTGACTTCTATGGGCACAAGTCGGATAGAAGTCACCTTGGAATTGCGCAGGAACCTTTTTTTGAAGTCGGAGCGACTCAGTAGCGTGCATTTAGACGGCTCCCATTCATTTGAATGGGATTTTAAATGTCAAGTGACTTGTGGCCACCGTTATTTTCCAGCACTGCCTTAACCGCCTTGATAGAGCTACACGATTAATCATAATAAATTCACGATCTCGATTCACCCCCCCCCCTGCAACGTCCATTAGGCATTACCGCGATTTTCAGTACAGTTAATGGAGTCCGACTTGCGGGGCGACACAACTGTAAGGGCTCGTTCACACCTAGGCGATCGACTTGTATTGCCCCAAGTCGCCTGACATCTGAAATCCCATTTAGATGAATGGAGCCGTCTTAATATGCGCTAATCAAGTCGCTCCGACTTCAGAGCGACTTCTGAAAAGGTTCCTGTACCATTATTTCAAAGCGACTTCTAGGAGATTTGAGCCCATAGAAGTCAATGGAAGTCGCTTCCAAGTCGGATCACAGTCTATGAAGAAGCGTCTTTGAAGCGACTTTACAGGAAAAAGAAAATTTTTGAAGGCAACTCCTCGCTTCTCTGATTGGCCACAGGCAAAGTCGCCTGGCATGGAGGTCGCGTTGTAATGCCCAAAGTAGGTCTGAAGTCTCTTTCAAATAGCCTTGCAAAGTCGCCCCTGAAGTCAGATCCCCTAGGTGTGAACCGAGCCTAAGGCTACTCTACATTGTAGCAAAGTGTCAGCAGGGGTATGCTCACTTTTGTGCGAGATACTATAGAAAATGTAATTTTCTGGCAAAACAGACTGGTTTTAAATTGAAAGCAACAAGTTTGAAAAATAGGCTTGGTCCAGAAGTGGTAGTAAACTTTACCTACAGGTAATGCGCACCGTTTAGGAGATATTCTAGCAGGCAGTGACGTCACCGGCGCTCTGAAGGAACAGCATACCCATGCCGTTCCTTCAGGGCTCTGTGCCGCAGCAAAGACTCCCGCGTACATGCATGGGAGTGACATCACGGCTCGACCAATCAGAAGGTCGGCGTCCCCGGAAGGAAGACTGGGTGAAGATGGAAGCCTCTGCAGGCGGGACAGGGCACCGCTGGAGGGTTTTCTATTGAAGGTTTTTCATAATGTACTAATATGCATTGCATACTAGCACAATATAATATCTTCCAGGTGAAAACTGTTTTTCTCTTAGAGTGCAATACCGTTATCTGTGGCTGCCATAACCTCGGTATGTTTTTATACAGCAGGCCATCCGGCATCAGATAAAAGTGGTCCCGGGAGCGGGTTCACCACGGGATCACTTTTATGGGCGGCGGGAGAGGTGTACCCCCCTCCTGGTCATTTACCCTGCTTACCAGAGATGTCGGTAGCAGCGAAAACGATCCAACCTGGTTGACTGAAGGGCAGGAAGTCAATTGAGGCCCTTGGAGGACCGGAGGGACATCAAACGTCACTTACGCCCCCTGGCCTTAAAGGGTCCATTTCTTTTGAGTTTATGTAAACTTACTTTTTTTTTTTGCTTTTAAGTGTAAATGAGAGATCTGAGGTCTTTTTGACACCAGATCTCACATTAACCACTTCTCAACTGGGCCTGTTTTTTTGGGTTCGGTGTTTACACGTTAAAAACAGTTTTTTTTTTGCTATAAAATTACTTAGAACCCCAAAACATTATATATTTTTTCTAACACCCTAGAGAATAAAATGGCGGTCATTTCAAAACTTTATGTCACACCGTATTTACGCAGCGGTCTTCCAAGCGTGCTTTTTTTGAATAAATTCATTTTTTTTTAGTTAAAAAATAAGAAAACAGTAAAGTTAAGCCATTTTTTTTCCATATTGTGAAAGATAATGTTACGCCGAGTAAAATGATACCCAACATGTCATGCTTCAAAATTGCGTCCGCTCATGAAATGGCGACAAAACTTGCAACTTAAAAATCTCCATTGGCAACGTTTAAAAAATTCTACAGGTTAGCAGTCTTGAGTTACAGAGTTACCGTTTTCAAATGTGGGTGGGACTTATATATGCGTTCGCTTCTGCGCACGAGCTGGGCGGGACAGAGCGCTTTAAATTTTTTTTTATTTATTTATTTTACTTTTTACACGGTTATTTTTTTTAAAATCACTTTTATTCCTATTACAATAAATGTAAACATTCCCTGTAATAGAAAAAAAGCATGCCAGAACCTCCTAAATATTAGATCCGGGGTCAAAAAGACCTCAGACCTCATATTTACAGTAAAATGCAAAAAAAAAAAAAAAAAAAATTTGGAAAAAAATGACACTGCAAAAAAAAAAAAAACGGGCCCTTTAAGACCGTTGGGCAGACGTGACGTCTGATGTCATTTCCGCCCTGCAGTGTTATGGAGCCGAGTGAGCGGCTTCAGCCGCTCAGTCGGATCCCGGATACTGGGGGGAGAGGAACCGATCATCTCCACCGCGGCGGGTCAGGTAAGAAGCGGAGGTGACCGGAAAGCTGATAAGACCACTTTTATCTTGTTCAGAATCGCCAGGAGAAAAAAAAAAACGATATTCGAATGGTAGCTGCAGGCACCATTCAGATATCACCACTGAAAGTCAAGGACGTCAATGTACGTCCTTGGTGGTCAAGTGGTTAAAGAGGTCCTATCATGCTTATTTCTATTACAAGGGATGTTTACATTTCTTGTAATAGGAATACAAGTGATCCAAAAATGATATACATTTTTTTTTAAAAGTGACAAATAACACATGTGGGGCATCGCCACGATAGTTGGAGCGAGACCAATAATTCTAGCACTAGATCTCCTCTGTAACTCTAAACTGGTAACCTGTAAAAATGTTGAAAGTGTCGCCTATGGAGATTTACCGTGGAGTACCGTACTTTGTCGACATTCCACGAGTGTGCACAATTTTAAAGCATGACATGTTAGGTATCTACTCAGCGTAACATCTTTCAGATTATACAAAACAATTGGACTAAGTTTACCGGTTTCTTATTTTTTTTTTAATTAAAAAAAAAAAAATTATAATATATATATGTTTGGGGGCTCTAAAATATTTTCTAACAAACAATACCGATTTTAACTTGTAAACAACAAATGTCAGATATAGGCCTGGTCCTTAAGTGGTTAAGTGAAGTTTTTCTAGGAGCATGAGAAGAAGGAAACCCTTTATCTCCTTCACCTTAACTATCCATCTTAATAATGATATTAGCAACACAACAGCTTTAAGCAAACATGCATAATATCACAGAGATGGTACGTAGCATTACTATGTATGGCCTCAACCCTTGAGGGTGTTCTCTGTAAGTGTCAGTATAAGGGGAAAGCCACTAGACCTGGGTCTGTATATCACCTGTCAAAAGCAAAGCAAATATTCAATTCATCCAAAAATGGCTCCAAGAGCCTCTACTGACTGGTATCCAAATCTACTGAGACGGAGCGTCTGGAACAGATTTCCTTTTTGTTTTAATGTATAAAACAGACAGTCTGCACACAAGCCCTGTACAGAAAGCGTACCCCTCCCCAGAGTTCAGACACGTTTCTTAGCCAGCCTCTGCCGTTTGAACTGCTTGTCCTTCCGTTTAATACGTGGTTTTGGTAAAGGTGGTTCTGTCTCAATGGTCTCTGGCTTCTCCTCAGCTGGGATGTTAAAGACGTCCTCCGTGGGGTCTTTTGAAACGGTTTCCTTGTTCTCTGACATTTTCAGTTTCTGCAACTCCTTCACTTGCTGCCTTTCCTTGACTTTGGCAGCTGTGGCTAACCGGATCATCCGCCGGTGCTGAAACAAAAGCATTTATTAGAACACACTGAGGGAACAGCAACTATAGAGATAAATTCTAAAAAACTGAACTTTAGTGTGTTGGAAGGGTTACAATCTTTTTTTTTTTGCTGTGTCCCCACAGGGGAGAATTCTGCACTCTCATAGTCCACTGATTCTTCCTGCAATTCAGTATCAGTGAGCAAGATCCAGGCATTGCACCCACGATCTGCTGATCATGGATGCAATGCCTTACAGGCTCCAGTGTAAAACAAATAAATGCACGTTTTTGTTTTTACCTACAAAAAATTGCACTTATTTTATTTATTAAAGTGAAAAACGGGATTTTTTGACTTACCGTAAAATCCCTTTCTCTGTGTTTGTTGACAGGCACAGTGACTCATTGGACTAAGTGGGTTATATTGTTTATAACCCAGCAGTTTACTAGGCAGAACAGGCAGTTTTAACAACATAAAAAGAACAGCACCAGACACAGCCCCTCCCAGGGGGCAGTCCCCACTGGCAGAGAACCCTCCACCTAGCTCTGCTAGCTCAGTTCGTAACAAGCAGTGCAACATCAAGAGGGGTGGGTGCTGTGTCTGTCAACAAACTCAGAGAAAGGGATTATACGGCAAGTCAAAAAATCCCATTTTCTCTTTCGTTCGTTGACAGGCACATCGACTCATTGGACTAAGTGGGACGTAAAAAAGCAGTGCCAAAAATGAGGGGTGGGTAACAGAACAGCAACAGAACTACACCCAACTGAACCCTCTGTGAGGAACCAAAACGTGTCTCACAGGGCCGCCTGCAAAACTTTGAGGCCAAGTGCAGCATCCGAGGATGCTAAAAAAAATCAACTTTGTAAAACTCTGTAAAGGTGTGCACAGAGGACCAAGTAGCTGCCTTGCACACTTGAGATAGACGCCTGATGCCGGAAAGCCCAGGAAGTGCTCATCGCCCTGGTAGAGTCAGCCATGACCGGGAAAGGAGGCTCCAGACGAACAGCATAGGCTCGGGTCACCATTTGTCTAATCCAACGTGAAATAGTGGCGGACGAGCCCGCCAAACCCTTGCGTGGACCATCCACCACAACAAAGAGCATCCGACCTCCAAAAAGGAGTCTGTGGTCGCCAGATACACCCGCAAGGCCCGAACAACATCCAGGGAGTGCAAAAACCTCCTTAGGGTGAGACGGGTGAGGGCATAGCGAAGGAAGGACAATGTCCTCATTGATAGGGAAGGATGATACCACCTTCGGGCAAAAAAAGAAGGCGATGGGCGCAAGACCACCTTATCCTTGTTTAGGACCAGATACGGAGACCTACAAGATAAAGCCGCCAACTCTGACACCTGCCGAGCGGATGTGATGGCCACCAGTAAAAGCCACCTTTTGCAAAAGCAATTGCAGCGATGTTTCCCTGATATTCTCAAAGGGCGGCTTCTGAAGGACCGAGAGGACCAGACTGAGGTCACATGGCTCCAGAGGCGACCATACTTGGGGGACGACATGCCGAACCCCCTGCATGGAAGTACGGACCAAGCAATGCGTCGCCAAAAAATGCTGAAAAAGTATCGCCAGAGCGGAAAACCTGACCCTTGATGGTACTCAGCGCCAGTTTCTGGTCGAGACCCTTCTGAAGAAAGGCCAGGACCTGAGATACTGAAAAGGAGAGAGGGTTCCACCCCCCGGCCTCACACCAGGCGATGTAAGCCTTCCAGGTGCGGTGGTAAATCTTACGTCAAGTGGCCTTACGTGCCTTCAACATGGTGGGAATCACCGGGTCCGTGACACCTTGATCCCTCAACACCTGGGATTCAATAGCCAGCCATTAAAGCCAGAGAGGGTAAAGCAGGATGCAAGATGGGCCCCTGGGACAGAAGATCCTCTCTAAGCGGGAGTCACCAGTGGACGTCCACCACCATTCGTACTACATCGGCGTACCAAGGGCGCCTTACCTAAACTGGGGCTACCAGAATGGTCAGTGTGCCCTCCGCCTCTATGCTGCGCAGAAGGCGCGGAAGCAGCTTGAGGGGAGGAAAAGCATAGATAAGCCGGTACCGAGCCTACGGAGCCACTAGCGCATACGCCGTGTCTGCCAAGGGATCCCTTGGCCTGCTCATGAAGGTCTGGACCTTCCCATTGAGACGGGATGCTAGCAAGTCCACGTCCGGAGCACCCCATCTCAGACAAATCTGATGAAACACATCCAGGTGCAGGGACCACTGAGGCCGACAACTGATAGTCCTCCTGCCAGTTTTTTACGCCTGGTATGTGGACGGCAGAGATTGCCGGAACGTAGCTTTCTGCCCACCTCCAAGGTCGCAGCTTCTAGTCCCGCCCTGGTGATTCACGTATGCCACGGCCGTGGCATTGTCCGACTGAATCCAGACAGGGCACCCGTGCAGTCTTAACGCCCAATGCGAGAGGCAGCACCGGATCGCCCGCAATTCCAGAACATTGATCGGGAGACAAGACTCCTCCGTCTGGGCTGAGAGCAGCCCCAGCCAGTTAGGCTGGCGTCCGTCGTGATCACCATCCAGTGAAGGGGGAGGAAAGAATTCCCCAACCGAAGGGCCGGGGCCCGCAGCCACCAGAGCAGCGAGGCCCTTACCTGGTGATCCAACCTGATCCAGGGAAGATGGGGACCTGTCCCATCTCAGGAGAATGCAGAGCACGGGTGTGGCACTGAGCATAAGGGACCGCCTCGAAGGAGGCCACCATGAGGCCCAGGACCCGCATGCAAAACCGGAGCAAGACCCATTTCTGGGAAAGCAGGGACCGAACCGCCGACTGAAGAGTCTGCCTCTTGGTTGGCAGAAGGAAAACCTGAAATGCCTGGGCTGCATCCAGGATCAGCCCCAGATACTCCAAGCAGTGAGATGGAGTCAGAACCGACTTCGGGAGGTTGATCACCCAGCCAAACTCCCGTAGAGTGTGCAGGGTGATCGTTACATTGTCCCTGAGTGTTGGAGCAGACTCTGCACGCAGGAGGTGGTCGTCCAGATATGCCACCACCGTTTTGCACCTCTGCCTCAGTAGAGCCAGAACCGGAGCCAACAACTTGGTGAAGACCCGAGGCACCGAGGCCAGGCCAAACGGGAGAGCAACAAACTGGTAATGATCCTCCCCGACCGCAAAGCGCAGGAAGCGCTGGTGCTGAGCGCATATGGGGATATGCAGGTACGCATCTTTGATGTCGAGGGAAGCCAGGAAATTGCCCTGGTGCAGGGCCGCTACCACCGAGCGGACAGACTCCATCCGGAACCTGCGAATCCGCACAAAACGGTTGAGGTCCTTCAGGTCTAGGATGGGGCGGACCCCATCCTTCTTTGGACCGAGCAGGTCCTGTACGGCCCCTAACAGGGCCCGCAGGCAGCTGCAGGTTGGATGCGAAGAACCTGTCTGGGGGCGGAAACGAAATTCTATGCTGTCGAACCCCAGGAGACGTCCCCCCACCCGAGAGCCAGGTGGGGGCAACCCTTCATGCGGAGGGCGACTTGTCCTCTGGCTTGGCGTGCTTATGTGGCCAGGGACGCTTCTGTCCACCTGCGGGGGCCTTGGCGGGATGGGAAGAAAAGGCCGCCTATGGGCCGGAAAGGAGGGGCCTTTCCCCCGAAGAGCCGCCCACCCTGGAAAGGCAAGTCCGCCAGGGCCTTCTTAGAAGTCTGGTCTGCAGACCAGCACTTCAGCCAAAGCCACCGCCTGGCCACCACAGAGACCGCGGACGCCTTGGATATCAGGGGGGGCGTGTCCAGGGCTGCATCATACAGATATTGAGCCACCTGGACCATCCGATCAGCAAGATCCACGCACTCGGGGAACCTGAGCCTTGCTCAACTTGATATACAACAGCTTGGACACCAGCGCAGAAGCCACAACGGGCCGCATGGCTGATCCTGTCAGAACAAACGGGGATCTGATGCAAGCCACGGCCTTCCTGTCAACCGGGTCCTTAAAGGACAGCGTGCCCTCCACAGGGATAGTGGGCGCCCTGTTCAGGCGGGACACGAGGGGATCCATCACGGGCGGGGGGGGATAGGTGATGCCCACTTCCTTAACAGTTTGTCCTCAAAAGGATAGCGCACAGGCTGAGCAAGGCTGGGAACAAGATGCACCCCGGACGGACTTTCCACTTGACCCGGAGAGGAGCTGCTTGCCGCTGCTGTCCACCGCTGTCGGTGCCCCGTCCGCCTCCTGTCTTCCACTGCTGCCCGGGGAGATCTGGCCATGCAGGGGGGTAAAACGGCGCCAAGCGCGACTAGGAGCGCCCCTAGCACACACAGGCCTGATCCACGTGCAGTGGCCACAGAAAAATGGCCGCCCTGCACCACTAGAGGCCAAACGCCATAGAAAACAGCGACAGGGCTACACCAAAATGGCTGCCGGCCACTCCCCAGGCTCTACCATGCAGCCAGCTACAGGAAGATGGCAGCCGGACCTCGGCAAAATGGCCACAGAGCGATCCGCGACCGCCGCAGCATGAGGGGGGGACGTCTAGGGCCCTACACACAGATCCTGGGAGCCCCGGGGTGTCGGACGCGACAGCGGGGTAACAGAGGGGCAGGGGAATTACGAGCGAGGGAGGGGATGGGAAGACCACCTGCTACCCTGACACCCCGGAGGGGGGACCCGCCAGCTCCCCACCCCCCGGGTCCCCGAGGGGGCGTACTTACCCGATCTAGTCGGGCGGTGCAGGGAATCCCACCCGAGATAGCTCTGCGCTACCGGTGACTCAAAAGGGAGCTGTCGGCCCAGGGCGCACTGCGTGCGGGACGGTTAACCCGCGGGGCCACCCCGTCCGGTTCGGGGTCTATCGCGGTTGACCCAGCGCGCAGCTTACAGGTCTGGCGCGTGGTGGCCGGCTGGGGAGACTACCTGGATCCAAGACCCAGCCTGTCACCCAGCACGGCTGCTTGATTGTAGTCTTCATCTGTGAGGCTGTCCTCCAGGACAGCCGAAGTGGCCCAGAGAGGTACCACAGATCCCAACAGGGAGCCTAGGTCTAACTCCTTGCACTAGGCAGAAAAAACTGAGCTAGCAGAGCTGGGTGGTGGGGTTATCTGCCAGTGGGACTGCCGCCTGGGAGGGGCTGTGCCTGGTGCGGTTCTTTTTTTGCTGTTAGAACTGCCTGTTCTGCCTAGTAAACTCCTGAAGAGGGCAGTATAACCCACTTAGTCCAATGAGTCGCTGTGCAAGTCAACGAACCAAAGAGAAATATCCTTTAACCACTTGCCGACCAGCCACCGTCATTTTACTGCAGCAGGTCGGCACGTTCCCACGAATCGCCATCATTGTACGTCGGTTGCGGGAACGGGGTTAGCCGCCGGAGGCACGTCCAGGGAGCCGACGCACGTGGCCTGCGATCGCTCTACAGAGGGCCAGAACGGGGGGATCTGACAGTGTAAGCAAACAGATCTCCATTCTGACAGGGAAATGGAGAGAGATCTGCTGTTCCCAGGGATTGGGAACAGCAATCTCTCTCTACCCCCAGTCAGTCCACTCCCCCCAAAGTTAGAAACGCCTCCCTATGGAACACTTAACCCCTTGATCGCCCCCTAGTGTTAACCCTTTCCCTGCCAGTGACATTTATACACTAAATCAGTGGCTATTTTTAGCTCTGATCGCTGTATAAATATAATTGGTCCCAAAAATGTGTCAAGTGTCAGATCTGTGCGCTACAATGTCGCAGTCCCACTAAAAATCGTATTCTTACTTACCTGTAAAATCTATTTCTTTCAAAGGACATCACGGGACACAGAGCAGGCCATATAAACATTACATACTGGGTTATACGCACCCTATAGGTGAATGGACACTGGCAATCAAACACGAAGTTCTCCCTCCTATATAACCGCTCCCACACTGGGAGCACTTCAGTTTTGTAGCAAGCAATGAATTCCACAAAGACAGAGGGGACGGAGCTCTGTGTCCCGTGATGTCTCTCGAAAGAAATGGATTTTACAGGTAAGTATGTATAAAAATGCAATTTTATTTTCTCAGACATCATGGGACACAGAGGAGGCTATATATTCTATACATACTGGGATGTCCCAGAGCAGTCCCTACTGGAGGAGGGAGGGAGACACCAGCACAATTAAACCGCAGCCCTTAATATGCTGTGGCCAAAAAGCAAAATCCTCCACTGCTCTAACATCCACCTGATAGAATCTTGTGAATGTATGTACAGGAGGACCATGTAGTGGCCTCACAATCTGTGCCACCGATATCTGGTGGCAGAAGCCCAAGAGGTACCTATCTCCTGGTGGAAAGAGCTCTCACCCTGAATGGTGGAGCTTTCCCCCTTTAAAACATAAGCTTGAGTAACCAGCTGGCTAATCCACAGCGAAAACAGCTGCCTTGAATGCCACCTGACCCTTCAGGCAACAAAAAAAAGGCATCAGTCTTACTGATGTCTGCAGATCTCTTCAGATAGATCTAACAGCAAGCACCACATGTAGAGAATGCAATCATTTCTCCTCCGGTGAGGAGAGCTGAGAATAAAATGAAGGTAACATAATATCTTCATTGAGATGAAAGGCCAACACTACCATTGGTAGGAAGGAGGGAAGAGGCCGCAACACCACCTTATCCTGGTGCAATCTCAAGTCTGGTTCTTTACAAGAAAGAGCTGCCAACTCCGAAACCCCTCTGGCTGGGGTGATGACAAAAATAAAGACTAGTTTCCTAGTCAAAAGAACCAAGGGAATATCCCTAATAGGTACAAAAGGCTGCTTCTGCAGCATTGACAAAACCAAATTCAAATCCTCTGGGCAGGGAGGCAATATAACTGGAGGTAACAGCTGAGTTACCCCTTGTAGACAAGTCCTGATCAAGGAGTGAGAAACCCAGACCTCTGAAGATATATGGATCAGGCAGAAACTTGTCCTTTGACAAAACCAGATTCAATCCCATGGACAGGGAGGAAATCTAACAGGTGGTAACAGATGAGTTACCCCTTGAAGAAAAGTCCCAATCAAGGAGCGAGAAGTCAAAGGCTTCTGAAAACATGGACCTCACACCATGCAATGTGAGCCTTCCAGACCCTGTGATAAATCTTCCTGGTGACTAGCTTTCTAGCGTTTACCATTGTAGGCAACACAGAGCCCAAAAACCCGAGGATCTCGCAATACCGTGGCTTCAGTCGCCATGCCGTCAACTTAGAGCACTTAAATTCGGGTGGAATATAGGACCCTGAGAGTGTAGATTGGGTCGGACCGGAAGCTGCCAAGGCCTGTCTGCCATTAACCTCATTATCTCTGGGTAGCAAGGCCCCCTGGTCCAATCTGGCGCCACTAGAATGACTGTCGTGCACCCCCCCCCCCCCCCCCGAATTTTGCGCAAGAGATGCAATAGCAGAGATTGGGAGAAAGGCATAAATCAAGGAGAACTGGGCTCATGGAATCACCCGGGGCCCCTACTCCTATAGCCAAAGGATCCCCTGCTCGGGACACAAACTGCTGGACTTTGTTGTTGAATGGGGATGCCAGTAGATCAACCTCTGGCATCCTCCAGCGCAGGCAAATTTCCGAAAACACTTCGGGCTGCAGTGACCACTCCCCTGGGTGTATCTGTTGGCGGCTGAGAAGTCCGCCTTCCAATTTTAACACGCCTGGGATGTGAACTGCAGAGTCTTGCAAACTTGCCACTGCCGTAGTCTTGTCGGCCTGTACCCTTACCAGATAGCCCTGCAACCTGGATGTCCAATACCTCAGAGCTAGCCGAACAGCTCGTAGCTCTAGGAGGTTTATGGGCAATCTCTGCTCCACCAAGGACCATCTATCTCCCTTGGACCGTGGAGTCCCCCATGACCATTCCCCAGCCTATTAGACTGGCATCTGCGGTCACAATCTTCCAAGACAATGGAAGAAAATATATGCCCTGAGACAGATTCTGGTTTACTAACCACCAGGCGAGATTCCATTGAGCCCTGGGATTTAAGGATATGCAGGAATCAGAAGTCTGCAACTGTCTGTTCCACTCTGCCAGGATGTTGTACTGAAGCGCCCTGGAGTCAAACTGTGCATAGGGAACTGCCTTGAAAGAGGCTACCATCTTCCCTAGCAAAAGTGTCATTGCCCTCACCTGGCTTACCAGAACCTTGAGGTCACTGATCCTTTCAGCAGTGAGAGTATCCTAGGTAGAGCTGCACGATTCTGGCCAAAATGAGAATCACGATTCTTTTGCTTAGAATAAAGATCACGATTGTCGCGGCGTAATATATTAAATATACAAAAAAATTGGGCTAACAGCACTGTTTAGGTTTTTGAAAGGGGTAATCTTTCCAAAAAAATTGCGTTTAAAAGTCTGCTACGCAAACAGCGTGTGACATAAAATATTGCAACAACCGCCATCTTATTCTCTAGGGTCTCTGCTAAAAAAAAAAATATAATGTTTGGGGGTTCTAAGTAATTTTCTAGCACAAAATAATGGATTTTTATTTGTAAACAGCAAGTGTCAGGAAAGATTTAGTCTTTAAATGGTTAAACCAAACAACTATAGAAGGGGAATTCACTCAGAGTTCAATGCCTTTGAAGTAAAATTACTTTGTAACTTTTATCAATGATGACTCAGAAGTTGGCTCTCTCCCCTGAGACTCAAGTCGCTCAGACTTGGAAAGACCTCAGGCACTTTTTATTACAGTCAAGTCGCGCTGATTCGCCCCCCAAGTCGGACCCCATTAACTGCACTGAAAATCGCGGTAATGCCCAATGGTGATCGCAGGGGGGTAAATCGAGATCGCGATTTTAATACGATTAATCTTGCAGCTCTAATCCTAGGTCAGGAATACCCTACATACATGACCCAACCCCTGCTTTCCAGGATTGTTAGGGTCATATTCTGCTCGAGTCTTCACCGAGACTGATCTCTGAGCAAGAGGTTGTCCAGGCATCCCATTATTAGGACCCCTCGTGGCCCTAGAAGGTCCAGGGAGCTACTGCGATCCTGAAAGGCAGAGCCAGAACTGGTAGCATCGTTCTTCTAATCACAAAACGCAAAAACCTCTGATGAGGTAGAAAAATTGGCACATGCAAATAAGTAAGCCGGCATGTGTTTATGCAAAACGTGCATTCATAGGCATCAGTTGTCTTTATCATGTGTGCTTTGTATCATGCGACCTATGCAGACACGTGCCCATGCAGAAACAAGCCTGCATGCGACAATGGCACACGCGACACGCGTCTCTATGTGACATGGGTCCATGGGACACAAGTTTCTATGTAACATATATTGCTTTGCAACCCTGTGTTTTAGCCCACGTATGTTTTAGCAAGCATGTTTAACAAACGTGTTTTAAGCAAACAAGTGTTTAAGCAAACACGTGCTCCAGCAAACATTCATTTTGGCAGACGTGCTTTTTTAGCAAACATGCGCTTAGGCCAGTTTGCAACTGCACCAGGTACAAGCAGGATGAGCCAAGCACATATGCATCCAATGTGGCCTCTATGCTGCTTCAGAAAAGTAAAAACAAATAAGCTCCTGCAGACCAACCGTACACTATACTGGAGACCAAACTCCTTTAAAGTGCACTGATGCCCAGCCAAGGAAAAAGAATCCTTTAATAAGGACTCCAGCTTCTTATCCTTAACACCTGGGCATCATCAACAGGCAGGTCAGGGATTTACTTAGTGATGTGACTGCTGCATAGACAGCTGGTACTCTCCCCTTTCAAAAGGCTTTGCTCCATAGGATATATTAGAAGGGACAAACAAACTGTCTGGGTGCACCCAGTCGGCACATATCACCCTCTCAAGGAGAGGGGTGCAAAAGCGAAACCCTGCGCACCTTGTGGTATTTTAATGACCCAAGGGAGGAATACACATCCACAGGACTCTCCACTGGAGGTAACCCGAATGCTGCACATACCTTGTGTCTAAGTGCCTGCATTAGCAGCCTCTGAGATTGAGAGGCAGGTGTCCTTGGGAATTCTTCTGACTCAGGATTCTCTGAAGCAGAAGTGTCTGCAAAAGAATCGCCACATCCCCTGTAGCTACCTCCTCTCCCCCATCAACCCATTCTCACTCCAGAATCGGAAGGTTAGGGGGAAGGAGACCTGTCACGCTTCTCACCCTGTGTGTTAGAAGCAATCATACCAGCAATCTTGGCTTCTAAGCTCAGCAAGGCTGCCAACAGGTCATCTTTAGTAACATACTCTGAGGAAACAGATGAGGGGTCAGCTACCATACCAGACAGCCACAGCGGCTGAGATAGCCCAGTCGCTTCTGGTCTCTTAGGGGAAGCAATGGCCTTAGCAAGGGCTGTGGTAACACACCTGGGCCTCTAGCCTTATTACAGGCAGCGTCGCTCCCCCGTGTGATCTTGGAAGCCATGGCTGCTAGTGCATGCACTGCTTTGCCCACGTTCCCCAAACTCAGCTTCCTGTCCAACCTGACTTAGCTCCCACACCCAGACACACGCGTCACCAGGGGGATTTTTAGCCTGCTCCCCAGCCCTGTCCTGACTGCTTCAGATGACTCTCCTGCGACCGTCCATTCACTTACATAGTGAAAAGAGATTAGTACTGGCGCAGGCTCCCCCTGGTGGCAGCTTCACAGAAACTGCAGGCAAGACCAAGCATGACTGTCTTTTTAGCCGAGCCTTCTGGTGGTGAGAAAAAACAAGGGCAGGCAAAAGGAGGGAAGTTTTAAACAAACGTTTTCCTATGTTTGCAGGAAACCAGCTTGGCTCAATAACATTATCCCCATTGGGGATTACTCACCATTCCCGCCGCAGGGCCTAAAGGAGACTGCAGGCCCAACCTTCCCAAATCACGGCAGGCTTTGTCTCAAGGACCAGGTACCCTATAATTTGAGGGTCCACTCCCTTGGACCTGTACAGCACCCTGCAGTAGTAACTTGGCTTGGAATCCCAGGCTTTCCTACATGCAGGGTCCAGCGCCATGTGTGGTCGCATTACAGGCAAAATCTTGCAATTTTCTTGTCTTCTTAGCGAGGCCCAGGTACCATTTACCTTAGCTTTGAAGCTGTTTGAAATGGATCCAGTTTAGAAAGCTGTCCCTGATTCAAAAGAACCTGTCCGGGATGCAGCATGGAAGCTCACACAGAGCTCTAGAAGTGACCATCCTCCTCTTCAGACACTGGCGAAAAAACTGAAGTGCTCCCAGTGTGGGAGCGGTTATATTGGAGAAGTTCCTGTTTGTTTTTTGTTTGATTACCAGTGTCCATTCACCTATATGTGGCGTATAACCCAGTATGTATTATTTATATGGCCTACTCGGTGTCCCGTAATGTCCGAGAATATATTGATTGGTTTGCGCAAATGTTATATCATCTACAAACTATGGGATAATGGCATATATTTATTTTTACTAGTAATTGCAGCAATCAGTCGCTTAAAGCGAGACTGTGATATTGCGGTGGACAGTCGGGACACTAACTGACACTTTGAGTACCAGTGACACTAATACAGTAATCAATGCTAAAAAAAAAATGCACTGTTACTGTACTAATGACACTGGCTGGGAAGGGGCAGGGGCGATCAAAGGGTTAACTGTGTGCCTGACCAGTGCTTTACTACTGTGGGGGAGGTGTTTGTACTAGAAGACGACATGGATCGGCGCCCCTGCTTAGCAGAGACACAGGATCCCAGCCTTCTGTACTGACAGAACGGTGATCTGCCTCGTTAACATAGGCAGACTGGCGTTTTGCATGTGAACCAAAGCATTGACGGGTGCCAGCGGACATAGTGTCCGGCGTACCCGCCGATCAGCTCCGGGAGGGGGCCAGCAACAGCACGTGCGCCCCTGACCAGGCAGTGCAGGATCACATAGTATGTATGTGATCCTGCGCAGCAGAGCCGCCTTGTATGCGAGTTATACGGTCGGCAATCGGTTAAGGGTAAATTTTATTTTTTTGGAGTTTATTTACAAATGCTTTTTAAAGCCATTTATGTTGGATGCAGAGGGCTGGCAAAAATACGGACTATGGACTACATAGGTTTATCAGTTTGAGAATTATCTAGTAGTAGGTTGATGTAGGAAGCTTGCAAGGCTGATATTCTGGATAAATTCTAGAAAGATTTACGGACATATGTCAGTGACATGACAAGGACAAAACAATAGTACAATTACCATGTTAGGAGACTTGTAGTGAGGGTTCTCATACAACGTTGGTCCTCCAAAACTTCCCTGGAAAATCTTGATGAGATTCAGTACAAATCGAGGTCCAATTTCTACCAGGGATGCATCCTCTTCTATAATCTAAAAAAGTAAGAATGATCTTTAGATCAGCAGAATCAATAATCTAATAAATCTTTCCAATGCATTCTTTGGTGTTGGAAAACGATTTCACCTGTTTGACCAGGGGCGGCCCATCCATTGTGGGCGCACAGGCGCCGTCCCCCCTATTCATGCGTCCGGCCCCTTTCAGGACACTGAGCGCATGAATTCCTATGGTGGGGGTGGGGGTTTTTTGAAGCACCGATTAGAGCCAGAGGCTCTAATAGGCTTCAAAATATGGTGGGCTCGGAGCGCAGAGCATTGCGTCCGGAGCCCACAGAGGCACGTTGCAACTGCGAATGAATATTTGCTGTTGCATCACTGATTGTCCTCCCAGCCAATCTGGAAGCGCGTCTGATACAGGTCATCCTATCGGCTGAAAGGACAAGTAATCCCATGGGCCACCTAGGAGTAGACGCACGGCGGAAGCAAGGAGTAGAGCCGCTGGCCGCTCCCCGCCGCTCCTTGGATTCCCGATTCCCACCACTCCTCGGATGTCAGATGCCCGCCGCCTAGATGGAGTATGTGTCGGTGGAGGGGGTCGGGTATTGAGGCGCCGCTTGGGGGCTGATTGTTTGCCCCCTCAAACAAACAACCACCAGCTGCCACTGTGTTTGACAAATGCAAAAGTTTGTCTTTAGTTATTCCCAAAGCAAAGTAATGTCAATTCCCAGGATATCATAACAAATTAACAGTGAAAAGGTATACAGACAGGCTTCTACAGATACAGTATGGTGTAAAAGTATTTGGCGCCTTCTTGATTTTTTTTTCCATATTTGTCACACTTTTTTGCACAGAGCAGCCCAGATCCTCCTCCTCTGGGGTGCCCCGGCGGCGCTCCTGGCTCCTACTCCTTATTGCCTGCCCCTGCGGAGAGCCGCTTTCCTTGGGGGCACCCTGGCAGGCACGCTCACGAGTCCTGCTGCTGCGTCCATTGACACAGACAGCAGGACTCGGGCCCGCTCCCATGTCCCAAAGTTCAACTTTTGTCTCATCAGCCCACAGTATATTTGCCCAAAAGTCTTGGGGATAATCAAGATGTTTTTTCGTAAATGTGAGACGAGCCTTTGTGTTCTTTGGTCAACAGTGGCTTTGGCCTTGAAACTCTCCCATGGATGCCATTTTTGCCCAGTCTCTTTCTTATTGTTGAATCATGATCACTGATCTTACAGGGTAACTCCACTCTTGTAAAAAAAATAGCAAATAAAAATAATAATAATATTGGATATACAATGAAGACACATGCCATATTGTAATTGAAGGTTATTATAAATGACCTTTCCTTTTCAATCTGCAGCTCTGTAATTTTCTGTAAAATGCAATGCAATATGGCTACTGAAGGTGTTCTGTACACAGAATGTGTACAGATTGCCCCTAAAAACATCATTTTCTGCTTGTGTTATTGGCTCACCAATTTTCCCAGAAGTCTGAACTAAGTTACAAGTCAGATTTCAGGCAACCCCTGCAACAAAGATGTCATTTTTGGCGAGATTCTCCCAATAGGAAATCATGTCTAACGGAATGAAAACCCTGTAATTTTCCTCATTACAGCCCCGCAGATGCAACAGCAGATTGATGATTATTAGATTAGATCCCATTAGATTCACTTAGCACATGGGCCCAGACAAACAGGTATTTCTTCAGAACAAAAAGGTAGGAATCTACAAAAAAGTTTGTTTAAATCCTTGTAAAGTACATAGATCACCCAGAGGGGAATGTTTTTTCCCAACAAAAGTGGAGTTACGCTTTAACTGAGGCATGCCGTTCTTTAGATGTTGTTCTGGGTTCTTTTAGGACCTCCTGGATAAGTCGTCGCCGTGCTCTTAGAGTAATTTTAGTGGGCCGACCACTCCTGGGAAGGTTCACCACAGTTCCAAGCTTTCTCCATTTGTGGATAATGTCTCTCACTATGGTTCACTTGAGTCCCAAAGCCTTAGAAATTGCTTTGTAACCCTATCAAGACTTACATGTCAATGACTTGGTTTCTCACCTGTTCTTAAATTTCCTTAGATCGCAGCACAATGTGTTACATGTTGAGATCTTTTAGTGTGTTTCACTTTATCAGACCGCTTCTAGTTAAGCGATATCTCGATTCAACAGGTCTGGCAGTAATCGGGCCTGGGTGTGGCAAGTTAAATTTAACTTAGCTTTACAAAAAATGTGGCTAATCGCAGTACATTCATGATTTAGCAAGGAGGGGCAATTACTTTTTCACGGCCAGGCAGGGTTGGAAAGCTTTTTTCCCTTAATAAACAAAATAATGCGAAGAAGTCTCTCCTTCTGACGTGGAAGAGCTCGCAAACATTAAATAAAAACATTTGGCTGAAATTGGTGAATGAGGCACTACCCCTATACAAAATTACTTTCGATCTCCGAAAACAGAGTAAGAGATTCTACAAGATTTGGGGCGGATCGCTGGCTAGCCCTCTTACACTATGCCCCACTTTGCCATAGGAAACGGTGCCGCCTGGTCTGCCTCGGAGCACAGTCAACCCAATAGGCATAGCATAGCTTTTATCATATTGCACTTTGTATATGTTGAACCATGTAATGCTTAATTTACGATCTACTCTAGCTACTTGGGCAGTAGTTGTGTTTGAGAAATACTCTGTTAGCGCTGTAACTACTATTATCGGGTGGGATACCCGAAGGTTTGTTATCGGTTTTTGAATGTTTGTATGTCTTTATAATCAATAAAAATATCTTAAAAAAACAAAAAAAACAAAATCATTTAAAAAATGCATTTTGTATTTACTTTGGTTATCTTTGTGTAATATCAAAATTTGTTTGCTTTGATGATCTGAATCATTTAAATGTGACAAATATGCAAAAAAAGTTAAACAATCAGGAAGAGGGCAAATGCTTTTTCACAGCGCTGTATATGTAGTGATACTTGCATAAACGGTCATGTAACAAGTAAAGATTTGTCTCCTGTGGTGATAAATCAAAGTACTATTAGTTACAATGTAACAGCATTCTAGAGTTTGGTCACAGAGTACAAAGAGTTTTTTTTTGTCTTATGGGTCACCAATAACGAAATAACCTAAACTTGACAGACTGCAATACTACATCGGTGTTCATGCTACATCTCTCCACAAATAGCGAGTACACAGACATCAAATTCTATCTGTGAAAAATTAAGACTTACCTGATAATTTCTAAACCAGATCCTCTTGTCTGCTACAGAGAATGTGAACACATGGTCCACAAATGGCTGACTCTTTGGATGGTATCTTGGGGTTCCAAAAATCTGCATTCAGAAATGAGCATAAAGCCAAAATGGATTATAAATGTAGCTGTAGTATCCCAAACCTATTAACATAGCAGCACTCAAATCAGCAATTGTTCCATATGACTGCTCATTCCTGTATATTGTACACTAGCATCTTGTGCATCTCCCGACATCCCTGATTTTTATCTCCAAAGTTCTGGCATAACAAAGTAGAGGCTCCTGCACTGCATTATGGGATGCTAGGAGAATCTCCCTGAAGCAGCAAAGATTCCGGCAACTCATTTTTTGGCACTGAGAAAATGATGATACCAACCTTCTTCTGAACATGCTGGTGCCTGGTGTGTCCTGACCTCAATACTTCCTGAAAACTGACCCAAAACAAGTATATCATATCAAATAAAGTCAGATTTGCCTAACTGCATACTTTATCCAGACTAGGATAAAACATGCATTGTATGGCGCTCAGGCTCTCTGGAAGGGGTTCAAGACCTAAATATCCACCTCTGGGGGTACAGGTGGGAGCTCGCCCCGGCTCCTGCAATGGCTCGAAGTGAAGAGAAGGTCTCCCTAATGACTGCAAATCCATTCCATCCCTGAGATGAGTGTGAATGACTACCTCAGCCTGGACTCTGGGATGATATGGATGTACCGTCATTAGGGAGACCTTCTCTTCACTTATCGAGATTAGCGCACGAGTACCGCAGCCATCGATTTTAGTAATTTGGGAATCCAGTACTTTCAGATGGAGAGCTCAGCCCTAGCATAATTGCTCAGTACGGGCCTACCTTAAAAAGGCGCTCCAGACCTTGTTAGACAAAAAAAGTCAGCAGCTACAAATACTGTAGCTGCTAATTTTTAATAAACAGACACCAGCCCAGGGATATAGGGCTGTCTTCACCTGGGCTAGTTCTTTGCCAATCTTTGGGTCCCTGGCACTACCATGTTGACCTCCTGCTGGCTTACAGCCGGATCCCCACTGAGCATGTGTGAGATATGCTGCACTTTCTGAATCGTCCCGCAGCCTCCCGTGACCTGTGACATGTTCCAGAAGGTTGCGGGAGGGGGGGGGGAAAGGGGGTGCCAACTTCTGCTCTGCTCGCCTAGGTGAGCCATGCAGACGTGGGGGCAGGCCTGTCAAAACGAGATGGCCGCTCCATGAACAAAAATGAAATAAAAGTTTACAATGGATGATAGAGGAGGGGCGTAGGAGGAGGATAAGCAGAACTTTTCTTTTCAGATGAAACTATCTAGAGGGAATTCAGACTAAAGAAAAAAAAAAATGAAATGTGAGAAAATTAATTATATTACCTGTATAAAGAGCTCTTTCAACAGAGTAAGGTACGGATCCCGATCAAAGGCCTGCAAAGTGATAAGGCACATAGCATTAGCTTCATACTGAGCCATACAACAGATCTCATCCAGACATGAAGTACCAAATGTTAGCACCAAGTAAAGTAGCAAATGAAAGTGATAATAAACTGGCATTTTTTTTAAAATTAAAATAACTTTATTCAGGTAGGTATTATTCACACAAAAGGCATCTCCTTATTGCTCTTAGCCTCCTCTAATTTTTTATTTTTTTTTGCTGCGATGTAACTTCCACTTAAGACGATGGCTATGCTCATTCTCCCCATGGTCCCACTGTATAAAGGACCAACAGCCATCCTCGTTTGCTCCCGAAATGTACTAGCAACTATGGACTATGGGATTTGTAGCATGCATAGAGAAGTGCTGGCCGCTGATTGGTCGCCGGCACCCTACGATCATCTCTGGACATCAAAGAGGGGTCCGGTGTAGGTAATTTAAAACATGAGCTCTCTCCCCCCACAGCAGCAATGTGCTGTTTTTTTCATCCTGATTTGCATGGATTAATTTTTGGAGAATAAGGAAAATGTTTAAAAAGGAGAAGTCCAGTCAAAGCTAGTTTGGCCATACTTCTATGGATCACAGCAGTGCAATTTGTTTTGCACTCCTGTCACCTGTTTTCAGCAGAGCGGGCCGAAGTCCGCTCTCTGCTGCCATCACAGGAATCAGTCCAGGCATCGCATCACCACAACAATAAGTCTGGATCCGCCAGGTGCCTGGACTGACACCCATCTCAGCCCCTCAGCAAGACCCTGAGACCGTGTTCCACACCCATCCACAGCCCAGCGCTCCAGTGAGCATGGGGGAGCAGAGCGGAGAGCTGCTGATTGACAGTCAGCAGCTCTCTGCTTGGGGAGCTGTGAGAACCAAATCATCAGCGGTGTTCGTTCGCTCGGTTCCCAGTGTAGAAGCCTCAGGAGACAGATGCAGCCTCGGACCGACCCACTTAATAAGTATAACTGGAGGGGGGGTGGGGCCTTACTTATCTTTTAATGTCACTTTAACGCAGTAAAAGATTTAGTCAAGCAGCGTGGTTGGGGCCATTGAAGTCTCGTCTGGTTGACTAAGCAGACAAAGCTGAGGGAAAGATAGCTATGTGGCTTTGATGTCTAAGCTGCCCTTTGTGTAGTGCTGGATATATCCTTCTGTATAGGAAGAATTTCTACTACTGCCAAAGAATAAAAGTGGGTTCTCTGATGCTAATCACATGTTGATAACAAGTACAAGATTTACACAAAGGGGACTTTCTTCCTACTTGTCAACAGACTCCCCACAGATTAAATTTGATCAGAATTCCGCTTAGGATAAAGAAAAAATGAATATTAAGGAAAACTAAATATTTCAAATAGATAAAACGGCAAACCAACAGCATGGCAGTGATGGACAAAGTACTGCAGGAAAAAAAATTTGCCAGTCAAAGCCAATAATCAGAGGATACATTTCTATTTACTGCGATGAAAGCGGCTCCAAAAATCTGCACTCTCTGTAATTATTGCAGACTGACTTCCTCCTGAGAACCATCCAACCCTGATCAGCAGGATTATCAAACAGCCAAGAATACGGTGTAATATACGGACTTTAAATACTCACAGGATCAAATGAGAGCAAAGGACGTGATCCTTTCAGGCAGTTCCCAGTCATCTTCAGCTCCGCCAGTGTGTGAACTAGAACAATGATACACAATGAGAATATGGTCAGGCCGCTCTTCAGGAAACATCAATGCACTGGACATGAAGAATATGGCGTGTTCATGAAACTGATGCCTGATTTCTACCAATATACTGCATAAAACCAACTTCTCGTAGATAGGAAGAGACAAATCAATATGTATGGAGGTTAAGAAAAGGAAAAAAAAAATTGAAGGGAAACAGAGGACTTTGCTGGACTTATAAACTAATAATCAATTTGTTTCCATGGACCCTTAGGATCTAAGATCTACTGTAGTTGGAATCAATATTAAAAAAAAAAAAAAAAAAAAAAAAACTGAAAAGGAATAAAATTGATTATCAGCACATAGTACACTCACGGTTTTGAACCAGGAACTTTGCAGAGGGTCCCCCAGGGGAATTGGCTACCCTAAAGTAAAGAAATGGTGTTAAATGCTTGCAAAATTAACAAGAAATTAAATAGGGAATGTGTTAACATTTTATATTGATCGTATAGTACAGGACACAGGCTGAGTATTCATAGACACTGGGTTATAGGCTGGTACCTTTAGGCGATTGGACACGGGCAAGCTTTTGAGGACATGGCGTCTCTCCAGTTTTTTTACTAGCTCCCTAATGTGATGGACCTCTTCTTCCTTATGAAGTAATTACTCTTGGCTTAACTAGTTTATAATTTCATCTTCGGCTTCATTAAAGATGAGTTCCAGCCTGGGGAAAAAAAATTAAAATTCAGCAGCTACAAATACTGTAGCTGCTGACTTTTAATATTAGGACACTTGCCTGTCCAGGGAGCCTGCGGTGTCGGCACCGGCGCCGATCTTCAGATCGGCTGTCGGGTGCTGCCACCGCCATCTCCGCTAAGGGAAGCCTTTCGGCTTTACAGACGGTTCCCTACTGCGCTTTCTAATTGGCCTGGCTGCGGAGGAGGGAGGCCGAACCTCCGAAGGACGGCACCATCTCCAGAAGGGGGACCTGTCAAAAACAAATCCCCGTTCCCCCCTGTAAGGTGCAAAATGTGGCAACAGAGGGGGAGGGGGCGACAAGAATTAAGCGGAAGTTCCACTTTTGGGTGGAACTCCACTTTAACCAACCCCCTCACTGTCTTCTAATACAATAGAAGCAGTGAATCCAGATTGATGCAATAATGATTATTGATGTATAACTTTGGGCTATGGGCACTGTATTGCAAATGGGTGTTCTCCTTGGCACTTTGTGTAATGCATGTAGTTAGGTCCAGGGCCCTGGTCCATCACTGTGGAACCCAGACCCGAAAGACAGCATACCCACTTGCGATTTGCAAAGTGATTTCTCCATCTTGGCAAACTAAAATAATATATATTCTATAAAACTACAAATTTTATTTGCTAGGGTATACCAAACCCTTCACGTATGTCTGAATAGAGGTTTAAGATAATATTGTGTACAAATCCAAGAGAGCTAACTTACCACATGTACAGGTCCTGTTTTTTCTTTGCTTCAAAATATATACATTTATTGCAGTTTTTCATTTCACAGACCTGCATAGAAAACAAATGTCCACGTAAAAGGAAATATTCAATTCATTGTATGATCTGTATATGAATAATCTGCAGATCATCTTGTCCAAAAGTACAAAAAGTACTTTCAAAACTCTACATTTGCTTTAGGAAACCACTGGACTGGACTGCATGTTCTAGCATACATTATGGTGGGGCTTTTCCAGCTAATGGTCAAGATGCTGCCTCCACCTAGTTGCCAGCACCAGACAAGTAAGGATCCTCCGCAGGCATCTATGATTACATTTAAATGGACATGGTCATCTGCCTATTTAGGGCAAAGTATAAGTGCTGTATGACAACTGGCCCACTCACAATAATATAATCTTCCATCTGTGCTCCCTTGCGATCTCCAGCTTGCAAAGGTCCAGATCAAATACGTTTTAGAATGGGAGCTTGATCGATAACATCACTGGGTGCTCCTCAGGAGTGGATGATTGGGAGCTCAGTCCGAGTACGGCCACGCCACTGCCCCACTTGATTACAGCAATGAAGCAAAAGCTCCAAAGATGCTGGGGGGGGGGGGGGGAGAGACCCGCTGGAGAAGCAGGAGGAGCCCAAGGCTTAGCCGCTGATGTCCATAGTGGGATCAGGAGCCCCAGATGGTGGAATACGCCATGCAGGAAGGTTTCCTGCACTGCTCCTGCGTGAAGTCAGGCTCAAAGTCACTGAGATAAGCCTGGGATCACACAGGAGCTGTGCGGAAAAACCGCATGTGATTCAAACAAGAATCGCACCACATTCCTGTTCAAATAGCTTGCAACTCTTTTCAGTGCAATTTGAGCCCATTCATTTTATATTCGCTCAAATCGCACAGGTTTCGATATCGGAAGCATTTGCACATGTACTTGTGCAAGTACTCGGTACCCACACCAACAACGGTATCGGTGAAACCCTAACCAAAGTTTTTTTTAGCCATATGTCTCTTGTCACAGGACACCTACTTTTGCTCTCCTGTGACCCAAAGTCAGCTGACGGGCAGAGGCACTCTAGGCTCTGGAAGTATATTGGCGGGATCCATTACATGGCTGCATGATCTAGAACTAGCTCCGCCTCTCAGCATGCTGCTGAGCCACAGACAGCTGTGCCCCCACCCTGCCCAACCCAGTGCTTCAGTGAGCACTAGAGGATCAGAGCAGAGAGCAGGGACTGACAGTCCCTGCTCTCCACTGACCAAGACCTGAGCAATCAGCCGTCATGTGATCACACTGATGCCGCATCATGGGAGGGGAGTATGTAGGTTTATTTTTTCATAATCCCATACTTCACCTTTAAAGCTGATCTCCAGGATCCTGCCACTGTGTAATCCTAGTTTTTCCATGTACATAAAAACTCCTTCAAAATGTATACAGTTAATGCTTTACTTTTGAAGAATGTTATGTTTTTATTCCTTGCAACGTCATCAGTTTAGTGCTAGGGTTCATGTAAGAGGGACCTTCGGGTAGGGTGTCACTCTCTGCCCTAATCTTCTGCCATTGAATACATGTCCTAACCAAATTCACTTCTCTTGTAACATCATCTGCATAAGCCATTCACGTTTCTTACACACAAGCCCTATAACATGAATGGACCCAGCACACATACACCACCCATTCTGGAGCTATATTGGCAAACATAATGGCACTTACCTCATTTATGACAAACAGCTTGTCTTTGCGATCCATTTTGGTATCTGAAATGGGAACAAAAGATTTAAAGCCCCACTCTGGAATACAATCAGCAAATATTCAATTCTATCCAAATATCCGCTGATGCTAACAATGAATCTTTGGTAGTAATTAAAGTAGAACTATGGGCAAAACGTTTTTTTCATTTTGGTTAGAGTAAGGGAAGGGTTATAACCGCTGTCAGATTTTTTTTCCACCATTTCTGTCCCATTGGGGAGATTTCCTTTCACTTCCTGTCCCATAGTCAAACAGGAAATCTCTGCAAATTAAAGGAATTTTTTGGGGACCCCCGGCTCACCAGAACTAGTGTCCCCATTGGAAGATTTCCCCTCTATTACTTTTCTGGGGACAACCCAAAATATGGGATTTTCTTTTTACTTTCAATTATATTTGTAAACAGGACAAATAGAGAGGGTGAATCTCCTTAACAAGGGCACAGACAGTAATAAAAATTGACAGGGGTTCTAATCTCTCTCTCCTCTGTCTAAAACTAAACAAAAAAAGGCTTTCCTTTAGGTATACTTTAAGTAAAAAAGGGTGACGTCGCCACTCAGCAGTTTTTATTCTGGTCTTAGCAGGCTGTGTGGGTAGGCATTAGAGCTGCACAATTCTGGATAAAATGAGAAGCACTTTTTTTTTTTTTTGCTTAGAATTAAGATCACAATTCTCGTGGCGTAACATCATCTTTCAAATGATACAAAAAAATTGGGATAACTTTGCCGTTTAGTTTTTTTTTTTTTTTTAATTCAGTGAAGTGCATTTTTCAAAAAAAAATGCTTTGTAAGATCGCTGCGCAAATACATTGTGACATAAAATATTGCAATGACCTCCATTTTATCCTCTAGGGTCCCCGCTAAAAACAATATATATAATGTTTGGGGGTTCTGAGTAATTTTCTAGCAAAAAAATACAGATTTTAACTTGTAAGCAACAAATGCCAAAAAAAGGCTTAGACTTTAAGTGGTTAAACTGACCTCATTTACAGACCGAAGCTCATCCCTTTGATCTAAAAGAACCAAATGATGCAACGTTTCTGTTTATCTCAGCGCTAAGCAAAGTTGTGATAAACTTGCCACACTGCATTTTTTTTTGAGCGGTGAGCAGAGAATGACTATACTGAATTGCGGGAATGCTGGGTTAAGAGCCTGAGGAGGGGGGTTTGAATTGAGATTTTTTTTAACGATTAATCATGCAGCTGTAGTAGGCATACAGAGGTTTTGCACTTCACCCTATCTCTGCTTGGCCCATAGGAAGCTACATATCTCATCATGCATTGGAATGTTAGTTTCTAGTTAAGCAGGTCTTAGGGTGGTGTCTGGGCAGCCCAGGTGGGGATTAATCCTGTGCTCTATCACTACCCATAATACCGGCACATTGCGATTCATTCGGACCACATGACATCAGCTAAAGAGCCCTGGAACAACAACAGGGGCAGTGAGGGAACTGGTCACCCTGACATGAGAATGTATCACTTCTGGGTGGACTTACCCTTTCATGAGTGATGATAATTTTACTACATCCATGATATCATGACACCACTGGAAATTGCAAAAAAAAAAAAAAAAAAAAAAAAAAAAAAAAACAACCCAGACATCCTCCTCTATTCAAAAACACTCACCCGCTTTAGAATGTGGCATCAATTTTCTCAAGTCTTGCATCAGATGTCGGGTGCGGAAGTTGATGCCCCGCGAGGAAAATATCAACACCCTCTCCTTATTTTTCCATTTGCCCTGAAAAAAAATATATACATGTACTATTAGATTTTATAAAGGATCAATTAATTGAATTCATTAACTGGGCATCAGCACCATTACATTGCAGGATATTGCTTAGGGGAGGGTGACGAATAGTAATTTATTAAAAAAAAAAAAAAAAAAAACAACTTTTGAATGTCCCACCTGCACTTCCCTGTTACACTCTGTTTTTTTTTTTTTTTAAGAATAACTTTTTAGGTTTCATAATAATAATAATCTCAGACAAAAAAAAATTAGTAAAAAGGAAAAAAAGTACAGAGTGGGGAACCACATTACATTTACTAAAGTGATAAAGATGTCTGATAGAATACATTTTATGGCAAAGTGTTGTTTTTTTTTTTGTATGAAAACATTGAAGTTAGCTGCTTGGGGATGTGAGGATAAACTAGGTAGAGTTGGGATGGGGTATTCCGGGGGGGGAGGGGGTTACATTACAGTGACCCATAAAATGACTTCCATGTAGGTGATCAAGTTGCATGCCTGCTTGTTTTCTAGTGTTCTGCTCATCAGAAAGTTGAGATTATGGAGGAATCTGCTTTTCAGCTCATACTGATGTGAAATTGACGAACACTTGTAATGTTTTTTTACTTTTTCTCTCTTGCACTTCCTGGTTTCCTTTAAAATGAATGTAAACCTGAATGACATTTGAGCTGGGCACATACATCTGCAGGGTTTTCTTATCTCTCTTCAAAGCACTATGTCCCATAGTTGTCTCCTGACCAGTTCTTCTGTTATCAGCTCGATAACTTCTGACAAGTTCTCCATCACATGTGATAAAAGCAGCCGGAGTTTTGTGTTGAGGAGGGAGCTATAAATAGATTATCAGAGTGCTGAACCATTCAACAGACAGATCTGAAAGTCTCTACCTATGAGGAGAGGGGGTGTGTGCCTTTCCGACAATCAGCTGTCTTGGCAGTATTCCCAGGCTTCACTTCAGTGCTGAACCGGAAGAGAAAATCTAACATGATCTGAACTTTCTAAAGAATATATAATGCTCCATGCACACTGAAGCTGATAAATGACCATTTATGGTCATTTTTTTTAACAGCCCATAAACGCCCCTTTATGTTATCCTATGTGTCCATGCACACAGAGGTTTATGGCCATGGCGTTTATGGGCTGAACGCCCTGAATTGGCGCTCAGTAGTCGTTCTTCCGACCACAAAAAAGCTGGATGCCAATCAACGCCGCTAAAGAGCCGTTTATCGACCTCCAGCGCTTTTTGTAGTCGATGGAAGCTTACGAAGTTAAAAAAAAGCTCAAAAACGCAGATAAACGCTGCTAAAAGCATGTTTTCTAAGTAGCATCTCCTGCCACATAATCCGATGCCCAGAGAGTGTCCAGTGTGCATGGAGCCTAAAGCTAAACACAGCAGATATGGATGTAAAACTTATATAGAGAGATTTGTTTCATCTCTGTGTATCATCTGAGGCTGTTCATGTCACCGGGTATATGTGAGGGTTTACATCCACTTTAAGGCAGTGGCCGCAGAGCCCCAGATAAAAAGGGAACTTCACCATTGCCTTTAGGGACATCCCATACCTACACTGCAAGCTCTCACAGTAATGTCATACTGTACATGCACAAGATGAAGCCCATGATGTGATGTGTCTCATTTTGTGCATGCAGCGATAAAAATTGAATTCAATTACTGGGCAGAAAAAAGTTCTCCCTGAGATCTCAAAGGGTTTTTTAAATCCCCCCCCCCCACCCCCCAAGAGATGCCTATAGTGTCGTACCAAACATGTGCAGATGAAGCACCTAGGCGAGAGGAGTGGGTACCCGTCAGAAGTAGGTACACAATGCTGAAGTGGGGTACAAGTACGTGTTTTACTCTGTGTAGTGTAGTACCCGAAGTAGAACACGTACATGTCATACTGTAATGACACTCTCGAACGTCACATCCATACCCTACAGGGATTTCCGTTACCACTTCAAGGGAAAAATAGACCCCGAGACGCCGGTGACGGAATTTCACCTACATTTGGGAGT
>BLSH010023537.1:335458-352848 GCA_018402905.1 Glandirana rugosa
TGACTATTCCAACGTGACTACCCGCATATCAGTGCCACGTATCAGTGCCCATCAGTGTTGTTTGTCAGTGCCGCCCATCAGTGCTGCATATTTGCCCCATCATCAGTGCAACCTTATCAGTGCCACCTCATCAGTGCCAATCTGTACTGCCTCATCAGTGCCCGTCAGTGTAGCCTCATCAGTGCCCATCAGTGTAGCCACGTCAGTGCCCGTCAGTGAAGGAGAAAATGTACTTTATACAAATTTTTGTGACAGAAACAAAGAAAAAAATTTTTTTTTTTTCAAAATTTTCGGTCTTTTTTTGTTATAGCGCAAAAAATAAAAACCGCAGGGGTGATCAAATACCACCAAAAGAAAGCTCTATTTGTGGGAACAAAATGACAAAAAGTGTGTTTGGGTGCAGCGTCGCACGACCGCGCAATTCTCATTCGAAACGCAACAGCACTGAAAGCTGAAAATTGGTCTGGGCGGGAAGTGTCCTAAGTGCCTGGTATTGAAGTGGTTAATGTGTTGAAGATAGTAAATAAAATATAATCGTATAATCAGCTGTATATTCTGTGAACAAAAAACAGCAATGGAAACAAGTGACACTTATTACATTTTCCGTGAATTTACACTTTCAAAAAAAAGAAAAAAAAAAAGGAAGAAAAATTCTAACGTTTTGCAAGCAATATAAGGAACCAATGGGTGACACTTTAATAGCATCCACGTTTGCCGCAAATCTACATTTTGCGTGGACCAACCCTTTAATATCTGTCACTGCATTTTATTGGCGTGTAGAATGTGTGATCATGTGACCACTTTTATAACAAGCAGCCAATCAGATGCTACCAGTGGGATCAGCTTCCATTTGCACAAATCTGAGCCAAGCTTTATCTATGTATAGAGCTATGGCACAAAGAGGAGTAAAGAAAATACATCGGGACTTTCACGGAGAGGAGAATGACTACAACATTTTACTCCATCGTGTGGCAGAAGGGGCAGGTTCACCACACAGGGTGTGGATAAGGGGGTACCACCAGTCCTCCTGTACGGGGCCCAAGCAAGTGGGGGGCCCAGGCAAGCAGGGTGAATCAGATGTGGGCAGGGAGGGTGGGGGGGAATTACTGGAACTGATCCCCTGTATGGCTCTCTCTGCAGCAGTTAAAAGCTGGCATCTTCTCCTCTCCCTCCTGCCAGATTTCAACTGCTGCAGAGAGAGCCATACAGGGGATCAGTTCCAGTAATTGCCCCCCTGCTGCACTGATCACCCTCCCTGGACACCATACGTTTCACCCTCACCCCGGCCCCCCTACCTGTGTAGTGCTCCCGCTTCCCTCCTCTCCTTCACGCTGCCAGCTGCAAGCTTACAATAGGAATCTTCAGGATGGAGAGTGGTGGAAGGGTTTAATAAATATGTCATATTTACCAGTCCCTTCCTTTCCTGAATTAACACAATGAGTGAACGGTACCGATTGCTCACTATGTTCATTCATAACTGAAGCATAGTAAACTGTAGTTTTTTTTGGAGGGAGGGCCCCTGTTAGGTTGGCTGTATGGGGCACTGTGATTTCTAAAAGCAGCCTTGCCTCCACGCCTCTTGTTACTGGAACCATTTCGATGGATTCAGGGTTGGGTGGTTTTAATTCAATCTTATATTCTGATGCAGCAGAAGGAAATGAGTCAGGTAAGTCTCTAGGATTCTGCATCCTGCATGTCTTCATCTGGACAGCAATAATACTCCACAAAGCAGATCTGTCCGTCTTCATTCCTTACCATGTACTGCAGGGAGAGGAAGCCTCGATTATCGGTCCGGATAGACACCTTACATGACAAGGCCAGAGCTTTGGTGGATGGCTTCAGTAAGGAGATTTTATATCTGAAAGAGACAATTAATAGAGCATTGTACAGAGTAATCAAGAGTCAAGTTACTACAATTTTTTTCAATAAACCGCTTAGGAAGATTTCACACGGATCCTATGGAACGCTTCAGACTGATCCGTTTTGGGTCCACTGCGTTAAGACCCCTTTCACACTGAGGCAGTTTTCAGGCGTTTTAGAGCTAGACATAGTCTCTAAATCACACCTGAAAACCACCTCAAAACTCCCCCCCCCCCACATTCTTGTCATTGTGACTCTTAACACTGGGGCGGTGCACTTGTGGGACGTTGTAAAATCTCCTGCAAGCAGCATTTTTGGGGCGGTCTGGTGTATACACTGCTCCTAAACCGCCCTGCCCATTGAAATGAATGGGCACCCCTGCTGAAGCGCCTGCAAAGCGCTTAGGCAGCGGCACTACGCAAGCACTTTTAACCCCTTTGGGGGGGTCAAATGCGCCCCCGCCTCAAAATTGGTGCTGCGGTGCCGGTAAAGATACTAAAACGAGCGGCTCTTTACCACAACCGTGGCGGGAGTCCAGTGTGAAAGTGCTCTTAGTAAAATCCTGCTTGCTTCATTTTTGGTGCGGTAAAAAAGCCACACCAAAAATGCACCTCCCTATTGAAAAGCATAGAAAAATTGGCAAAAACGCATACAAAAAAACTCATGTCCTGTTAAAAACACATGTATGTACTTACGAACGTTAAAACGCATGTTTATTTTACCATGGATCAGTGTGAAAGTGCCCTTACTGTATGTTGATGGTGCAATGAGAGGTACAACATGTTATGAAATGATTACTTTTGAACCCATGTTGCCTGAACCCTGTTGCCTTAAAGCGGAACACTGCAACTGAGCACCACAAACCATAAGAGCTATTTAATTCATTTTTAATATTCAAAGCAAGCTCAGCCATCCATCCTGGTCTCCATGCTTTATTTTGCTGAGAAATCACTTTGAAAAACACCCCCCTAGCATTTCTGGCCGTGGCCATCTTGAGTTAGGGCAAATGATTTATGTAGCATTTACTTCCTGGACTCCATCTGCCCTTAGCAGGAGGGTGTGCTTAGCTGAATAAACACCTCCTCCTCTCCTGGAGAATACTGGGATGCATGACATTTGCCTAGGCCTGGAAAACCAGGAAGTAACTAAAGAGAAAACAAAAAAAAAAACAGTTTAACCCGTAAATACTGGGCACTTTCACCCCCTTCCTGCCCAGGCCATCTTTCAGTTTTCAGCGCTGTTGCACTTTGAATGACAATTGCGCGGTCATACAACACTGTACCCAAATACATTTTTAATCTTTTTCTTCACACAAATAGCTTTCCTTTGATGGTATTTAATCACTGCTGGGATTTTTCATTCTTTAGACAGAAAATTTTGCAAAAAAAAAAAAGTTTTTCTTAGTTTTTGTCAGTAAATTTTGTAAATAAGTAATTTTTCTCCTTCACTGATGTGCGCTGATGAGGCTGCACTGATGAGCAGGCACTGATGGGTACTGATGAGGTGGCACTGATGAGGAGGCACTAATATGCAGCACTGATGAGCACTGACAGGATTATGTGGGCACTGATAGGTGGCAGTATGAGCACTGATGGGCGGCACGGATAGGCAGCACTGATGGGCATCACTGATTGGCAGGCACTGAAAGGCTGCACTGACTGGCATCACTTATGGGCACCGATTGATGGCACTGCTGGGGCTTTCCTTTAATCAGGGCACTGATGATCAGTAAATGTAAACATTCCTTGTAATAGAAAAAAGCATGCCAGGTCCTCTTAAATATGAGATCTGGGGTCAAAAAGACCTTAGATCTCATATTTACACTAAAATGCAATAAAAAAATTAAAAAAATGTCTCCTTTAAGAGCTATTGGCGGAAGTGACGTTTGACGGTCGGCGTGAAGGGGATATTAAATTATATAATATTATTGAGAGAGCTTTCTTTAGGTGGTATTTATTAACCACTTTAACCATTTATTAACCACTGGGGTTTTTTATTTTTTACTATATTAACAAAAAGTACCAATAAAACGGAAAATAAAATGTTTCCGTTATTTCTGTAAAAATAGGACAGTATAATCACCTGTCAAAATGACCCCTGTTTGGAAGGTAGACAGACCAAGGTGATCTCATTTTTTGGCATTGCAGAAACATGCTGGTGTTGGAAGTGGTTATACCATGGAGGTAACAGGTCATACACCCATTGGTTGCCCACGTGTGCCACCATAGGAAGCAGCTTCCTATGGTGGCACACTGAGAAGAGGAGGAAGACCCAAAAGTGCCAGTAGGGGACCCCAAAAAGAGGAGGTTCAGGGCCCACTCTGTGCAATACCTTTGCACAGAGCAGGAAAGTATGACAGCTTTTTTATTTCAGTATAAAAAAAAACAAAAACAAAAACAAGCGAACCTTATAACAGCTTTAATGCGCAGATATGCAGGATTATGGAGATAAAGGGTTAATTATACAGGTCCCTAAAGAAACAGGATGGAGATCAGATGTACAAAAAAGAATGGGGGGGGTGAAAGGGTTAAAAAACTTCAGCTGCAGCTGTTGCTGTGATCAATAACTAATCCAATGATTCAGTCAGGGGCAGGTTCACACATGTGAATATATAGGTGTAGCTCAAACAATTAGAATATCATCAAAAAGTTAATTTATTTGAGTAAGTGTGAAAAATCTAAAAGTGAAACTCATGTATTATATATATTCATTACACACAGAGTGATATACTTCAAGCATTTCCACCTTCAGAGAGTGCACCCAGGATATGACAGTCATATCACACAAGCTGGCCTTTGTTTCCTTGAAGTTGATAGGTCACCCATCTGGCAAGGGGGAACTTTGGGGCCAGACATCCCAGGCAGCATTAGCACTCAAGGCGGCCCCCTTGTATGGCGTACAAGGCGATGCTGAAAGTCGTGTCATCTCACCTGTTTGTCTGAGTCTCTGTACAGTGGAAGGCTTCTATCAGATCCGAATCTTTTGGGTAGTCCAGGTGAGCACTTCCTGCATTGCCAAATGTTGACAGCCTGTGTTACAAACATGACAGCAAGCTTTCCATTAATAATGATCAAATTTCAATGCAAAAAGTGTAATCCCAACGTGCAATGGGATACAACACCAATATAAGCCATTATACCATGTTATTAAACCTAAAGTGTATGTAAACTCCAACAATAAATTTCCCTTATTTGTTCCCCTTTGGTCTGTTAAATGTAGCACCCCTCTAGGTAGGTAGGTGCTAGAGTGAGGATTTTTCTAGCAGAGTATGAAAATTTAGGCAGGCCTAGCTGGTGGCTAGGCCTGTTTGTTTTCATTCTGGGCTGGGAGTGGCTCAGCGTAGGGCTGGGTGACTCACAGGTGGTGTCATCAGGACCTCCCACCTCTCTCCAGAAGCTTCTGGTGTTCTCTGGAAAGAGGTGGAGAGGGGAGGTGTAGCCACCCTGACCAATCCCCAACCTGGATTGGCGGAGGGATGGCCTCCTCAAATACCCAGGGCCAGCCCAGCTGGGGAGGAGTTGTTGGGTGGAAGAGCTGGAGTGAGAGGGTGTGGAGGCTCTCTGGGCCCACAGGGAGCTCCTCATTCTGGGGGGGGGTGACCCTGGGCTGGGGCTCGGGTGGGACTGGGGAGGCACACCTGAGAGAACTGGGAGATTGCAGCTTGAGAGATGGGTGCAGAACCAGAAGAGAGGACTGTGGAAAGGGCAGTGGAGAGAGGTCTTTGCAGCCAGGCTGGCTGGCAGGGCCTGAAGAGAGCTATCTGGGAGTGGTAGCTGAGTAGAGGACAGCTAGCACCTGAACTTTTCTACACAATATGGCCTGAGGTCCCTGCCCGTAAAAGGCAATCCACGTAGGGCTGGCTGAGTCAGCTTCAGGCCTAACTATGCAGAGCTAAATAGTCTACAAGTAGCAGTCTGCAGCAAGAGAAGTGCTGGAGGAATGAAAGAAAAGAGGACTTAACCAATTCAGCCCCGAAAGGATTTCACACTTTAGGACCAGAGCACTTTTTGCGATTCGGCACTGCGTCGCTTTAACTGACAATTGCGTGGTCGTGCGACGTTGTACCCAAACAAAATTTGCGTCCTTTTTTTCCCACAAATAGAGCTTTCTTTTTGTGGTATTTGATCCCCTTTGCGTAATTTCTGATCGCCACTATAAACAAAAGAAGAGCGACAATTTTGCAAAAAAAACAAAATTTCTTACTTTTTGCTAAAATACAAATCCAAAAAAAAAAAAAAAAATAATATAAAAAAACTTTTTTTTTCATCTGTTTTGGCCGTTTTATATTCTTCCTCATATTTTTGGTACAAAAAAATCGAAATCTGCGTTTATTGATTGGTTTGCGGAAAAGTTGCCGCCTTTATAGATGATGAGAATTAATTTATGGGGTTTTAATTTATTTTTTACTAGTAATGACGACGAACTGCGATTTTTAGCGGTACTGCAATATTGCATTGGACATGTTGGACCATTTTGACACTTTTTTGGGACCATTGGCATTTATACAGCGATCAGTGCTTATAAAAATGCACTGATTACTGTGTAAATGCCATTGGCAGTGAAGGGGTTAACCTGGAGGGGGCGCTCTAAAGGTTAACTGTATTCCCTCAGTGTGTTCTAACTGTATGGGGGCTGGGCTGGCAGGAGGAGGGGAGTGATCACGGCTTCCATATACAGGGAGCCTGTGATCACAGCCCTTCCCCCTCTATGAGAACGGAGATCCGTGTTTATATACACGGACCTTCGTTCTTTCACTGTGGGGGGGGGGGGCCATGGCGGGTAGCCGGTGGTGATCGAATCTGCTCTACCCACTCCCTGGCTCCCCCGGAACACAGTGGTTCAGTTATCCTGACTGGGCGTCATATGACGTCCTTAGGATAACATGCCGTGGGGGGGTCAGTCTGACCTCCCTCATTACCGATCTCAGTAAAGGGCTTCCATCGGAAGCCCTTTACCATGTGATCAACTGTGACCAATCACGGCTGGTCACAGTGTAACACAGGAAAGCCGTTTATCGGCCTTTCCTGCACTCGGGTCTGCAGACCTGAACAGTGGAGAGCCGATCGGCTGCTCTCCAGACAGGGGGGGTTTGTGCTATTGGTTTATCAGCACAGCCCCCCCCCCCCCAGGATCGCCACACTAGACCACCAGGGAGCCTGCCCAGGGACCACCAGGGAGCCGACCAGGAACCAGCAGGGAGCCGATCTGGACCACCAGGGAGACAACCCTAGACCAACAGGTAAGGGGCATAGTGCCCAATATGGATGGCACTCAGTGCCACTTTCAGATGCCATCCTAGACCACCAGGGGATGGGCCTGTATGAGTGCATCTGCCCACTAGTGCCCTTATCTGTGCCCACCAGTACCACCTACCAGTGCCCACCTATCAGTGCCCAGTGTCGCCTATGAGTGCCAATCAGTGCCGTCTATGAGTGCCCATCAGTGCCGCTTATCAGTGTCCGTCAGTGCTGCTCATCAGTGCCGCCTAACAGTGCTCATCATTGCTGCATATAAGTGCCTCCTCATCAGTGCCAATCAGCACTGCCTCATCAGTGCCTGTCAGTGTAGCCTCATCAGTGCCCATCAGTGATTGAGAAAATTTACTTATTTACAAAGTTTTGTGACAGAAACAGAGATTTTTTTTTTCAAAATTTTCGGTTTTTTTATTTGTAGCACAAAAAATAAAAACAACAGGGGTGATCAAATACCACCAAAAGAAAGCTCTATTTGTGGGAACAAAACGATAAAAAAATTGTTTGTGTACAGTGTTGCACGACCGCGCAATTGTCATTCAAAGCGCAACAGCACTGAAAGCTGAAAATTGCTCTGGTAGGAAAGTGTTCTAAGTGCATGGTATTGAAGTGGTTAAGAAATTGAATGCCTGGCTGGGCAGGGTGACAGACAAACCACTACATTCAGCAACCCCTGCGGGGGCTTGGCTACATAAATATATGTCAGAGAGTGTATTATCAGATCTGCTTGACAAGTGCCAGAAAAAAAAAATTGCTGTTCATCCAGCCAAAACCCTTGTGAGCCGATAACTTTCTGTGCTCTCTGCCCCGGGACTATCAGTTAACATTGTTCCCTGCTATCTCTGTGGACTACAAAACACCTCGAAGAAAGGGCGCTATGTAGTCCTAAGTCCATCCCAAGTCAATCCCTGTCTAGGGTGACAACACTGCACAATACAATTGTCAACCAAAGTAAAGGAAGCGTGTTAACCCCTTGCCGCCTGCAAAACACACATGTGCAGAAGCAAAAGGGTGGGCTTTTATGCCCATACACCACAGATATGATGCTGAGTGAAAGACAACATTTAGTCCCGTTAATAACTGGTAGCCAGTAGGACTGGCTCCTGATCATGTGATCACCAATAATAGTGGTCACATGATTGTCTGATCTTTCACATCCCCTGGCATTCAGAACAGTGAGAAAAAGTGTGAAAAAAATCAAAACGAATGCACCCACCACATTGATGGATCAATAAGCTGCAATACTAACAATCTTTGTTCCTAGGTTTAGAATTGCACAGTGACTAAGTGGTTAGCACTTCTGCCGGGCAGCACTTGAGTTGTCGGTTCAAATCCCAACCACGACACTACCTGCCTGGATTTTCCATATTCTGCCTGTGCGGGTTTCCCCTTGGTACTTCAGTTTTCTCCCACTGTCTGTGGTTGCAGAACAGAAATTCACTCAGTGTATGGCCGGCCTTAGAGACCTTAGATTGTAAGCTCCTTGAGGGCATGGACTGATGTGAATGTATAATATATACAGTAAGTGTAAACATTTTATTATATCTTTTCATGTGACAACACTGAAGAAATGACACTTTGCTACAATGTAAAGTAGTGAGTGTACAGCTTTTATAGCAGTGTAAATTTGCTGTCCCCTCAAAATAACTCAACACGCAGCCATTAATGTCTAAACCGCTGGCAATAAAAGTGAGTACACCCCTAAGTGAAAATGTCCAAATTGGGCCCAAAAGTGTCAATATTTAGTGTGGTCACCATTATTTTCCAGCACTGCCTAAACCTTGACTGTAGGCAAGACACACTTGTCTTTGTACTCCTCACCTGGTTGCCACCACACACGCTTGACACCATCTGAACCAAGTAAGTTTATCTTGGTCTCATCAGACCGCAGGACATGGTTGCAGGAATCCATGTCCTTAACCCCTCCAGGTCCGCGCTATTGCCGAAATACGGCTCCAGCGCGGACCTGAAATGCCAGGAGGACGTCCATGGACGTCCTCCACTGCGCTTGCTCCCGCGCGCCCCCTGGAGGCAGCGGCGGCGCGCGCCGCACGCTGCGCGAGCGTGCCCGCGGGTCGGGCGGACTCGATGTCCGCCCGAGACCCGCGATCACTTTCAGGAGCCTCAGAACGGGGAACCGCCGTTGTAAACACGGCGGTTCCCCGTTCTGTGACAGGGGACATGACAGATCTACTGATCCCTGTCACTGGGATCAGTTAGATCTGTTATGTCCCGACCAGCCCTGCCCCCCCACAGTTAGAACACAGCCAGGGAACATATTTAACCCCTACACTGCCCCCTGCTGGTTAACCCCTTCACTGCCAATGACATTTATACAGTAATCAGTGGACATTTAAATTTCTGATCGCTGTATAAATGTCATTGGTCCCAAAAATGTGTAAAAAATGTCTGACATTTCCGCCCCAATATCGCAGTCCCGATAAAAATCGCAGATCGCCGCCATTACTAGTAAAAAAAAAAAAAATAATAAAAACGCCATAAATCAATTCCCAGTTTGTAGACGCGATAACTTTTGCGCAAACCAATCAATATACGCCGATTGCGATTTTTTTCCCCCAAAAATATGTAGAAGAATATAAATCGGCCAAAACTGATGTATAATTTTTTTAATGGATTTGTACTTTAGCAAAAAGTAAAAAATATTGTTCTTTTTTGCAAAATTGTCGCTCATTTTTTGTTTATAGCGGCGATCAGAAATGACGCAGAGGGGATCAAATACCACCAAAAGAAAGCTCTATTTGTGGGAAAAAAAAGACGCAAATTTTATTTGGGTACAACGTCGCACGACCGCGCAATTGTCATTCAAAATGCGACAGCGCTGAAAGCCAAAAATTGGTCTGGGCAGGAGGGGGGTTTAAGTGCCCAGTAAGGAAGTGGTTAATCTGCTTGTCTTCAGCAAACTATTTGTGGGCTTTCTTGTGCATCATCTTTAGAAGAGGCTTCCTTTTGGAACAGCCATGCAGACCAATGCAGTGTGCAGCATATGGTCTGAGCACTGACAGGCTTCAACCTCTGCAGCAATGCTGGCAGCACTCACTCTGTATGGTCTTGGCCACCATGCTGCAGCTCAGTTTTGGGTTCTTGGCAATCTTCTTATAGCCTAGGCCATCTTTATGTAGAGCAACAATTCTTTTTTTCAGATCCTCAGAGAATTCTTTGCCATGAGGTGCCATGTTGAACTTCCAGTGACCAGTATGAGAGAGTGAGAGCGATAACACCAAATTTAATACATCTGCTCCCCATTCACACCTGAGACCTTGTAACCCTAATCAGTCACATGACATCAGGGAGGGAAAATGACTAATTGGGTCAAATTTGGACATTTTCACTTGATTGACGGCGGCAACATGGCTCTCCTGCGCGAACCTGCTGGCGGCCGCAGGAGCGAGTATTGTGGGAGCACTTACACGCTAGCGGGGGAGCCAGTGAGTGGGTGGGGTGGACTCGATGTCTGCAGGCCACCCGTGATTGCTCCCCCGCAGTTACGGAATGGGGATCCGTGTACGTAAAAAAGCGGATCCCCGTTCTGACAGGGGAGAAGGAGAGTGATCGTATGTTCCCTGTATATGGGAGCAGCAATCACTCTCCTCCCCCAGTCAGCCCAGCCCCCACACAGTTAGTAACACACCCCAGGGAACACCCTTTGATCGCCCCCTAGTGTTAACCCCTTCCCTGCCAGTGACATTTACACAGTAATCAGTGCATTTTCATAGCACTGATCGATGTATAAATGCCAATGGTTCCAAAAAAGTGTCCGATATGTCCGCCGCAATGTCGCAGTCCCACTAAAAAAAAATCACAGATCGCCACTTATTGCGATTTTTTCACCAAAAATATGAGGAAGTATATATATCGGCTAGGGGTGCTGAAATTAATCGATGCATCGCTATTCGGCTGTCCATGATGCAGCATCGATGCTACAATCGGCACTAATGGATTGCCAGGTGGACATCATCCCGACTTGCCCCGCCCCTCCTCCATCATACTCTACACACGTTAAACTAAGTGCGCCTTATTGAATTCCCTCTTATAATACATCAAGTGCCCCACTGTACATGCCTTTTAAAAAATATTTAGCAAATACCACATGTCAGACTGTGGCTCGGCTCTCATGTGACTGGCCGGCCCGCCGCTCTTCTCCCGAGATAACAGCTACAGGGGCTGAGAATCCACCGCTGACATCAGCCAGGAGAAGAAAGGAGAGCAGCAAGCGGCGAGCCTGTGGGTAGTCTGAGTTACATGAGAGCCGAGGAACAGTCTGACATGTGGTATATAGCTACTGTACATATTTTTTAAAAGGCATGTACAGTGGGGCACTTAAAGGACATCAATTTTGTTTGGGTACAACGTCGCACGACTGCGCAATAGTCAGTTAAAGCAATGCAGTGCCGAATCGCAAAAAAGTGCTCTGGTCAGGAAGAGGGTAAATCCTTCAGGGGCTGAAAAGGTTAATGGCTATGTGTTGAATTATTTTGAGGGGACAGCAAATTTACACTGTTATACAAACTGTACACTCACTACTTTACATTGTAGCAAAGTGTCATTTCTTCAGTGTTGTCACATGAAAAGATAGAATAAAATATTTACAACAATGTGAGGGGTGTACTTACTTTTGTAGATATTGTATGTAAAGAGCTGTATAAATTGATGGTGCTATATAAGTACCTGTAATAAATAGACATGCAATTCTGCAAATATGCTAAAAGTTTATCTAAACTCAAGATATATATATATATATATATATATATATATATATATAGATCAGCTTGCCATTGATCCTTGTACCATTGATTTTATAAATCGGCACAATTCTGGAATTTTTCATTAACTGAAGAAACATAAGCATAAAAATAAAAAAAAAAGAAATGATACCTTTCATTGACTAAATTAATATATTTTGTCCTGCAAGCTTCCTAAAATAGTAAGCTTTGTTTGTTAGCCCTGGTGTCTGATGAAGGGAATTACTGTGCATTATCACCTGAGAGATAAAACATATCAGGGGGAAGGGGGAGTGGTTGTAAAGGCACAAGGTTTTGTACCTTCATGCATTCTATGCATGAAGGTAAAAAGTTTTCTGTGTGCAGCAGCCCCCCTAATACTTACCTTAGCCCCCTCTCGATCCAGCAAGCTCCAAGAGAGCCTTGTCTCTCCGGGGACTGGCACTTCCGATTGGCTTTTGGCACCATTGGCTCCTGCTGCTGTCAATCACAGCCAGTGAGCCAATCAGGAAACTGAGGGGGTGGGGCCAAGCCACAGCTCCATGTCTTAATGGACACACAAAGTAGCGGCTCAGCTCAAGTGCCCCCATAGTAAGCTATTTTTTTTTTTAAATAACAAAAAACTTTAATATCACTTTAACAGAGTGGTGCAAGCATATTGCTTGCATCACTCTTCTAAACGTAGAAAATGGAGCAGATGCCGCTCCTAACAAAAGTGGCGCAAACCCCTTTGGTAATTAGGATTGTTCGTATTCTGGTGCTATGCTGTGTCTGTCAACAGATCAGCTGGAGCTGCATGTTCTGGATTCCACTGCTCATCACCAGAGCTAGCATCCCCATTGGTAGATTTCCTCTCTACAATTAACAATTTGGGATTTTCTTTTAATTTCACTTTCAATAACTGTAAACATAACAAATAGAGAGGGTGAACCTCCCTAACAAAGACACAGATAGGTGCTGGAACCCCTTTTCTAAAACTAAGGCTGGCCATACATAATTCATTTTTTTTTGTTCAGCCAGCAGGTTGAATGAAAAAAAATGAACTATTCCACCATTCACACATTCGATGTGGATGGGGGAATCACTCCAACAAAGCTATTGTATTCTGCCGACAAGGGGCCTTCCCTGCCAGAAACAAACAACGATGGGCACACACACCTGAAGTATGGCTTGGTGGGGGACATGGTGATCTGCAGGAAGTCACTAGTCATGTCCAGCTCGGAGAACGCCTCTTTCAGCCCCTCGGATTGCAGAATGATTTTATTGACCACGTTGGTGCTACAGAAGTCAAAGTCCAACGTCTCCTCGGGTTCCTGAGTGTTGATTTTACACACGGTCATCACCCCTCCTTCCTCCAGGAACAGCATGAGGGGGTGCCCATAGCCGCGGTAACACATCTTCAGAGCCGTCGGAGTGGCTGTGAATGGAGAGGACAGCAAAAACTAATCAACAAAACAAAAGGCTACCCATGTCCAAATATAATGCAATGTATTCAGTAACTGCTGACCATAATGAAGGTAAATGTATCTAATTTATTTTCTATTTATTTATTTCAGGTACTTCTATAGCGCTGTCAATTTACGCAGCGCTTTACATATACATTGTACATTCACATCAGTCCCTGCCCAAGGAGCTTACAATCTAAGGTCCCTAACTCACATTCATACATACATATACTAGGGCCACTTTAGACAGTATCCAATTAACCTACCAGCATGTCTTTTGAGTGTGGGAGGAAACTGGAGTACCCGGAGGAAACCCACGCAGGTACAGGGAGAACATACAAACTCCAGACAAGTAGTGTCGTGGTCGGACCAGAGACCCTTTTGCTGCCAGGCGAAAGTGCTAACCACTACACCACTGTGCTGCCCTATCCTGGAAGATGCAGAGCTGAAATGGTTAGACGTATGAAAACCCTAACGAAAAACTCGTATTTGTTCCATTTAGGTCTGTTAATCTTTTCCTTGCCAGAGCCTTTTTTTTATTATTTGCACACGTTTAAGAAATCATTTTAGGCCTGAAGATTATGCAAAATCCACAGATATGCAACACTGGTAGGCGACACTGATAGGAAGCAATGACTGGCATCACCGATGGGCACTAATTGGCAACACTGATGGGCACTATTGGGGCTGCACTGATGATCAGTGCCCTAATTATCTCTGCAGATCTCCCCTGTGAGGAAATGCCGCTGATAGTCTCTCCTCTTCTCATGTGCTGTCAGTGTGAGGGGAGAGGAATGCCGATAACCGGCATTTCCTTGTTTACATGTGAGCAGCTATGATTGGACACAGCTCGCCACATGGGTAAAGAGCCGCGTCATCGGCTCTTTACTGGGATCGGTATTGCACCGTGTCCCAGAGACAGAGTGCACCACCGGTCGCTGCACCGCACGCCCCCGGGAGCATGGCGAGAGTGGGACGACGTCATATGATGCCGTCCCAGAACGAGAGAGCCACCACCCGCCCATTATTTTACAATATGGTGGGTGGGAAGTGGTTAAGGTCATGCCACAGCATCTCAATGGAATTTAAAGTGGAGCCTCACCCAAATGGTGAATCTATGCTTGTTCACACCCTCCCCCCTTCACTGACACTTTTTGGGGAGGAGCAGGTACCCACTCCCACTTCCGCGGTGATCTCCGAGCATTTCTGGACCCTCCTCCTTCCCCCCAACTGCCTTCTGGGACACATACAGGTCCCAGAAGACGACAGGACCATTCAGAAAGCACAGTGCTTGAACACGGCTTGGGCTGCTGACATTGCAGGATCCCAGGACAGGTAAGTGTCCTTATGTTACAAGTCAGCAGGTACAGTATTTGCAGCTGCTGACTTTTATTTTCAATTTTTTCAAGACTGGAGCTCCTTTGACAGACTTTGACTAGACCAGTTCAAAACCTTCATTTTTTTTTTTTTTTGAGCCATTCAGAGGTGGACTTACTGGTGTGTTTCCAATCACTATCCTGCTGCATAACCCAAGTGTGCTTGAACTTGAGGTCCCAAACCACATTGGCATGACAGGTTCTCTTGTTTGTGTCATCAGGGGTCTCACCTGCCCTACATTAAAGCTATGGACTGCAGATCACACTCTATTAACCTCCTCACTGGCCACAGAGATCAGGGAAAGTGTCAGCAGAAGCCATAAGTGACATTTTAAAGGTAGGTACTAGGCAGGGGAGATCAGCAAACTTATGTTTATTGATTTTCCTCCCCTTTTATCCTAGGATACTAAAACTCCCCCCTCATACTCCCCTTCCCCATTACCTGGTACGGCACTTGCACCAAATATGGTCAAACAATCCAGAAGGACGGTGAGATTAATTCGGAAGATCACAGATTCCTCTTGAATGCTGAATTCTTGAAAGATGCCGGCCTGTAAAGAGAGACGCCACCATGAAGAGAAAACCAAGTGAGGAGGAAACAGAGAGATCGCTGATGCTGGACGCACCCCCCACCTGAATGAAGGCGTTGGCTTGGAGACATTTGGCATTTTCCACGGTGACTTTAAGTCCATTGCTGGTGGCAAAACAAGCGGCATGGTCCTTGAAGTTAATGGCCTTCAGGATGTTGGACAAATTGCGGGCGTTGTCGAGGCTGCAGGTAAATATGTATTGGTCGTCCTCCGCTTCCGACTGCGACAGGAAGGCCATGGCGAGGAATGACGCTGTTACAAAGAGATATCACTTTAAACACTTGAGAACCAGTCTGTATACACAACTTAATTACCAGGCCATCTTCAGTGATGTGATAGTTTGACTGACAATTACTCAGTCACGTAACACTACACCCAAATTAATTTTATATCATTTTTTGAGACAGGGAGAGCTTTCTTTTCTTGGTGGTATGTAATTATTGATTTTGTACCATATAAGGAAAAAATTACCAAATGTGGGATTGCTTACATTCACTTTTCTTAGTGGTGCACCGAATGGAAATTTTGGTGCCGAAACCTAAAATGCACTAAGCCGAAAACTGAAACCGAAAATGACAGTTTTAAAAAAATATTTATATTTTTATATACAATTGTCATATGCAGCCTACCTGTGCCTGGGCACTGACAGGTGGCACTGATTGGCACTGATAGGTGCCACTGGTTGGCACTGACAGGTGGCACTGGATGTACTGGCAGGTGGCACGGGCATATGGCACTGGATGGTACTGGCAGCTGGCACTGACAGGTGGCACTGGTTTGTACTGGCATGTGGCACTGACAGGCGGCACTGGACGGTATTGGCAGTTGGCACTGGATGGTACTGGCAGGTGGCACTGGCATGTGGGCACTGACAGGTGGCACTGGATGGTACTGGCATGTGGCACTGACAGGTGGCCCTGGATGGTACTGGCATGTGGCACTGATTGGCATGTGGCACTGATTGGCACTGACAGGCAGCACTGGATGGTACTGGCAGAAGAGATCAGTAGATGCACAAAGCACAGAGCGCGCTGCTTGTACGAGCCGCTCTGTGTATGAAACTGTGACCTAATTACACTGGAATGCTGAGAATGCAGACAGAGAGAGAGCTGCCAGATTTTCACTGAGATCAGAGGTGGGTGGGACTGAACAGCTAACACCAGGGCCTGTCCACCTCCCAACATCAAGTTGAAAATCTGACAGCTCTCTCTGCATTCCAGTGTAATTAGGTCACAGTTTCATGCACAGAGCGGCTCCTACAAGCAGCCTGCTTTGTGAATCTTCTCATCTCCCACAAGTGTGATGCACACATACCCTGCAATGGACGGTACTCGCCCCCTTTTCGGTATCGGCAGGTTCTTTTGTTTTGGCCGATACCGAAAACACCGATTTTGGGCTGCCGAAATTTCGGTGCATCCCTACTTTTCATTTTTTTACCTTTAAAAAGATAATACCACAGTCGTGCCCCCCACCCCCTCCCAAAACAAAACTACTAGTGGTAGGTGGCCCTTTAAGAACCCTGTGCAGTCATGTGATCCCCTCCACTCTTCTTCCCCAATCAATGGAGAGCAGTGGGAGGGGCTGGGATTCCCCTGTGACATCAGTCGGCCAGCAGAGGGAAGTCACATGACCGCGCAGCAGCAGTGTATGAAATGGTATTTAGCATTATCATTTTTCAAAAAAACACATACACTCTAGTTAATAACTGCATAATGCAGAAGGGATACATGTATATTTGCTACATATTGCCGCTAAATAGTGGCAGGAGGGGCGGGGTGGAGATCGGCTCTCACATTGACAGGCAGGGGCGGGGGAGACTCACAGTAGAGAGTGGGATGACGGAGGCACGTAAATCCAGGAGGTTCCTGGATCAGCAGCCATGATTACCGTGGTCAGCACACACAAGGGGACACAGAATCAGGCAGGATCAATTAGGTATATTACAGCAGTGTTTCTCAACCCGTGGTACGCGTACCCCAAGCACCACGGGCAGGGGGTACGCCGCACAGAGCCGAGTGAGACTCCTTGTTCTCACTCATGCTGCGGCGTCCTCCTGGCTGTCACAGAGCCTGCCGCCCGGAGAGTGACAATCTGAGCGAGCAACTCTCCGGGGAGGTAACTAACCCCT
>BLSH010023537.1:361557-372039 GCA_018402905.1 Glandirana rugosa
CCCCCCCCCCCCCCCGTAACTGTACTAGCTTTGGGTAAGCTGTGTACATTGCAGAATATTATTGTGATCCTACCTTTTTTTATCTCTGTCCTGAACAAGCTTTTTTTATCCTTGTCCTGATTCTGGCATAGTTGAGTTTGTTTCAATAAAGCACCTGGTGCTAATGTCAGGACCCTGGTCTGGGAAGCTGCTGTGTCAGCCTCCCTTTAGCAGTGGTTAACCCCTTCAAGGATTATTGCCAAACAAACAAATTCCTATTGCATTGAATATTGTTTTGAACCGCTTTATTAATCTGCAGGGCTATCATTTGAAGTAGATGGGCAACTTTTCATAAATTAAGTTACCAAATGACTCTTGCTTAGTATCCTGTTTATTAGGGATTTGATTTTTTACAGAGACATGAGTAAGATCAAGAGCTCCTTGTGCAGTAAGACTGTGTATGGTTACCTCCTCCTTGTCTTTTTTCTTACTGCCAGTTTGAAAAGCCATTTGCTTATATTGCTAAGCCATAAGCATCAACTCTTCTTGGTAGCCAGGCATTGTTAAGGAGGTAAGGAGCACCATTCAGGTAAAGAGTTTTTCTTTAAGGTGTATGAGAAATTAACTATGGGCTTTTACCATTTAGTCCCTCCCAGTTGGCAGGCATCAGCACTGCCTTAAATTGGTCCTGTCCCACTCATGCCTTGGCAGGCAAAGCCCTGTATGAATCTTGACGACACCTGTAAGGTTGTCACATTCATTGAACATGTGGGCAATACACTCTTGGGCTACATTTCCTCTGGTGTGACTCCAAAAGTCACCTCAAAGTAGTGCAGGCACCTTTTCAAAGTCTCATAGATGGGACTGGGTGCTATTGAGATCAATGGGCTGTGACTTGTCATGCGACTTTGTGTCCAAAGCTGCATGACAAGTCGCACTAGTGGAAACGGAGCCTTAAGGGTTTGTTTTCACTCACACTGTGGGAAAATCAACTCTCTCCAGATTCTTCCAAGAGACGATACACATGAATGTGATGGTATGAATTTTGTTGGTTCAAGCAGACAAGGATAAGGATGGCAACACTTAACAGGCTGTCACATTTAAGTAATGATTAAGCGTGTGGTGTATGTTAAGAGATAAGATAAGATGCAGATGGAATAGGGCTGTGTGAATCCTGTTGGTTTAAGCAGCCAAAGACAAGATGACGACGCCTAACAGGTTGGCACATTCAGTATACATATGGTCAGTACACTCTAAAGGAGTTGTTTCCACTTGCCCTGTGAAGAGACCGGGTCCAGGAAATTGTCACATGTCTCCTACCTAGCCTGAATAAACTTTGGTCTGTCCATCCTGTTCCGGTGGGATGTAGCCCCTGTGTTCACATGCTAGATGCATCATCTATCAGGGAGCCCCTCTGCTTGTCTCTGGGGCAGCATATGAGTGTAAATCACTCTCAATTGAGAAGCAGTGCAATATCATGACTGGAGTGGACATTTTCCTTATTACTGGGTTACCGGGCTTCCTTATGGTGGAGGCACTGCATTGCTGCTTAATAGTCATTGAACAAGCTCAATGTTTTGCTTGCTTCCTTTTTTTGCAGAAAAGCAAATGCCATCCCCAAATAAAGACAGCCGTAGGGGACAGTGCCCATCTGCTTCTCAGGGAAAGCAGCCCTCTTCAGAATCTGCTAAGATGTGTATGAACATGACTATGAATCCTGCTTTGCTCAGGCAGGCAGGGATTAAGACGATGCTAGACACAAATGTCACAATTAAGCATGAGGTCAGCATGAGTGGAAGTAATTTTAAAGAGCTTCTGAATCATCGGGCATGGACCCTGGAGATGCTACAGAGCTTTGGTTGGTTGATCATCTTCAGCAAGAGCCAGCTAGGTCCCTCACAGAGGTTATAGTATCTGGGTGTCTCAATTGACAATCTTTATAGCTAAATCAACAGCTAGTCCGGTCTCGGAAAAAATCCAAGCTTTCTCAGCTAAGTCTCCATATTGTTGGCTGTTTCAAGACAGAGTGGTTCTTAATCTAGTTCTGTCTTTTCTTCGAAAGGTTGGACCTTTTCATATAAGTTGGGAAGTGGTGCAATATTCATTGTCAGCAGTTTCGGTACAAGAAGATTGGTCAAGGGTGGACACAATTATTAGGTAATTTTTTTCCAGGTATCTGCAGAGATTGCTGAAGTTCAGGCTGGTGGATAACTGGTTCATCTATCAGTAAGTCCTAAAATAGGTCAAATGACCCCACTTAAAATCCGTTCCTCTTGGATAGTCGAAACCATCAGATGGGCATAGGTTTCTTCAGGTCTTTCCCCTCCAGAGGGGGTTCATGCGCATTCTACAATGGCAACATCGGATTTGTGGGCTAGCCAAGCCCCAGTGGAAATGCTGTAAGGCTGCCAGCTGAAATTCCCCCTAATGCTTCCACCTACTATTACTGTTTGGACGTGATGGATGGCGCTTCTCCGGGCTTTGGGCAACTTGACACTTGTTTTCTGCTCTTTGTTTTTTGATACAATTCTTTTGCATTCAGTCTGCATAGTTTCTTGTTTTTCTTTGTTTTGCTTGGTCCCGCCCTTTCTTTTCATGCTAGCTATATCCCATTTCTAGGCTGACATGATTAGCTCCAGGAATACGGAAAATTACCATATTTACCGTAATTTTCCTTTCCTGGGAGCTCATCACATCAGCCTAGGATTTCCCGCCCTGGTGTTCTGTCGCGAGGTGGTGTTAGAAACGCTGGGGTATGGGGTAATCCCTCCTTTCATTTTAGCAGGGGGTTGTCCTGTGGGGTTAGAGGGGTGGAGCTGACATGATGAGCTCCCAGGAAAATTACGGTAAGTATGGTAACAATTTTCCATAATATACACCTTCCACCATCACACCTGATCTATATACACCCTTCCACCATCACACCTGATCTATGTACACCCTTCCACCATCACACCTGATCTATGTACACCCTTCCACCATCACACCTGATCTATGTACACCCTTCCACCATCACACCTGATCTATGTACACCTTCCACCATTACACCTGATCTATGTACACCCTTCCACCATTACACCTGATCTATGTACACCCTTCCACCATTACACCTGATCTATGTACACCTTCCACCATTACACCTGATCTATGTACACCTTCCACCATATACACCTGATCTATGTACACCTTCCACCATATACACCTTCCATTCCACCATTACACCTGTAAATAACAAGGTGGCAGTGTCAGCTGCGATCTGCCCTAGTAATGCCCAGAAAGGGGGCAGAGTAGTAGGAGGACATTACAATAAAGAAGGCACTTTCTTCAGATCATTCCACAGATACGGCCAGGTATCAGAACATACCGTTTTCTATGTATTTCTAATGAGAATATTTCTCTTACGTGTGTTGTGTAGTTCAGCATGCAGTACTGTGGTGAGATGGCATAGACCACATTCTATAGACTGCAATAGATATGGTCCCAAACATGGACCTTTTCCTCCTATTCCATGGATGGGTCCTCCTTCCTCCTCATACGCATTCTGCAGTCTCTGAGAGTTCTGTCTCCTCCTATACCACCCCCAGGAGCTCTTCATGATTGTATTATTTTTTTACTACAGATAAGAACTTGGACAATGGGGAGGAGGCTGCGGAGCAGTTTAAGTTGATCCAGGCAGCGTATGATGTCCTCAGCGACCCCCAGGAGAGAGCATGGTGAGTGATTAGGACTGCATGTCACCTGTAGGTCTGGAGTCACATCACTTCCATACATGTAATTGGCCCCATTAGTTTTCCTTGTACACCAAACTGCAGCACATGTATGCGAACCCAAACACACCGCAAAGAATGTATGTTTTATACACTTCAAATAAAGCTTGTATAAAACAAAAAAGAGCAGTGTGATGCGCCAATTCATGCATCACGCTGCCTACTAGTGCATCTGGCAGTGCAGAGCGGGAGGTGCGGTGATCGCTCCGGCTGCTCTGCGATTTGCAGGCTTGCATGAACTTGCCCTTTAGGGCTCGTTCACACCATAAGTGCATGAAAACTGATAGGAAAACCGCACAGATTTCACTTGCAGAGCCATCAGTTTGCATCCATTTTTCATGCGCGTTTCAGTCAGTTTTTATGCACGTCAGTTATGTGCTCTGTTCACACCCATGTTGATTTCATGTCAGTTTTGTTTCCACTTAAAAAAGTGTAGAAAAACAATCTGCACGTTGTGGTGTGAACAGGGCACATAGAGAACCATTGTTTTCTTCAGTCCTTGCAGAACATGTGCATAAAAACTGATATCAGCACCATGGTGTGAATGAGAACTAAGGCCCCTTTCACACTGGGGCCACGGCCGCGTTAGCGGTAAAGCACCGCTCGTTTTACCGGCACTTTTACCGCGGTTTAAGCGGCGCTTTTTGGCCGCTAGCGGGGAGCTTTTAACCCCAAAGAAGGGGTTAAAAACTCCTGCGTTGCGCTTCCGAAGCACTTTTGAGGCACTTCGGAAGCGCTGCAGTCATTCCAATGGGCAGGGGCAGTGGAGGAGCTCTGTATACACCGTTCCCAAACCGCCCCAAAGATGCTGCTTGCAGGACTTTTCCTAATGTCCTGCAAGCGCACTGCCCCAGTGTGAAAGCACTCGGGCTTTCACACTTAGAAGGCTGTTTTCAGGCACTTTATAGGAGTTATTTCTAGGGCTAAAACGCCTGAAAGCTGCCTTCAGTGTGAAAGAGGTCTAACCATTTTAGGGCTGGTTCACACCATAAAATTATACTCCAGGTCCGTTCTGGATACGTTCTACGTGCGCGTTTTTTTGACGCATTCCAGTGTTTTTTGGTGCGTTTTTGATGCATTTCTGGATGCATTCCAGGTGCTTATTTTCCTTTTTTTATTTTTTTCACTACACTAGGGTCCAGGGCGTTCTTGATGCATTTTACTGCATTCCAGTACAGTCCAGTGCAGGAAAAATGCAGCAATTTCTACTTTTTTTTTTTTTTTCTGGAACTGGAAAGCCCTGGACCTAACTGCACTGGTGTGAACTATGCCATTGGAAACCATATAACCTACTTTCCATACATTTTTAATTCAGAATAAAATCGCACTGGAGTGCTTGTGTTGTGAACTGGCCCTTAACAGAAACAGTTGCATTCAAGGCATGCCTGGATTGTTAACTGTCACGCTTGCTTGTGCTGTCAACCAAACTGTCAAACCATGAAATGGCCGGTGTCATAACTGATCACATGTGCAGAACCATGGCAGTTGAATACCAACTGCTAACACTTCTTGAAGCTTGTTGAAAGCCTGCTGAAGCCTATTAGCAGCTTGCTTAACCACTTGTCGCCCGCCTAACCTACATGTACTGCAGCATGTCGGCTCTATTGTGCGAAATCGCGTACCTGTACGTCATTTCATGCAATAGCTACTAGGGGGCGCATGCATCACTGGAGGCACAATTGCACGCTTATTGGACAGAGGGGGAGCCAATCAGCGGGTCCGGCAGACCAACCAGGATCATTCCCGAGAGAGGCAGAATGGCGGGCTGCTTGTGTAAACAAGGCAGATCGCCGTTCTGACAGGGCAGAAGATAGAGATCTTGTGTTTCTGTTAAGTAGGAGCACATATCTGTCTTCACCCAGTCAGAGCAACCCCCACACAGTTAGCAAGCACCCTCTTCAGACACATTTAACCCTTCAATGGCAACCCCTTCCCTGCCAGTGTCATTAGTACAGGGACAGTGAATATTTTAGCACTGATCACTGTAATAATGTCACTGGCCCCCAAGAAAGTGTCTGATGTCCGATTTTGTCCACCGCAATGTCGTAGTCCCGCTAAAAATCACTGATCGCCGCCAATAGTGAAAAAATATTTACCAAAAATATGTAGCAGAATACATATTGGCCTAAACTGACGAAGAAATTTCGATTTTTCACTTTTTTTTTATTTTTTTTTTTTTTATTGGAAATGTTTTATAGGAGAAAGTAAAAAAAATATATAATAGAATTAAGGTGGGTATGGCGCCGCTCTGCTGGTATGCGAGATAATCTAATTTATACTATTATAATCAACTCATATAATTTCCAGAAAGCTGGTGGGTATCAGGGAAAAAAGAAGGAACAGAAACGCTGTATAAAAAATTCCTGTACTATAGTTGCATATATTCCAATGATGGGTGGGAATATATAAAATGTAGAAATGTGATAGGTAGAAAGTATGTGCAGTGTTACTAAATAAAAATATTGTTTATAAATTGAAATTCAACCGTAAATATGAATGTAAAATATAGATTCTAAAAATGTGCCGTTTAAAGTTCTAAATGTGACTATGATTAGTGTTATCAAGAAAAAGGTGCGTAATTACATTAGTGCGTAATAAAATTCATATGTGATGTCCATGGACGTGTGTCATTATATAAACTAAAGCTCATACAATAAGTCCCATAAAGTGCAGTAATTCAATATTGGATGAATCAGGTACCTCAATATAATTATGTCAATCCATATATGTAGTTTCAAATGTTACATTTTTTTTTTTTAAATATATAATGCCATATACCAATTAAAGTGCAATAGTGCTTAAACATTCAAACAAATCAATATTCCAACAACCTCTTATAAAACAGTGCAAGCTGTCCATAAAGTGTATCACTCAAAGATAAATGGGCAGTGCCAATCTCCCCAAGAAATTAGTGAATAAAGTGGTTTTACACAGTGAGTCTCTATAATGACCAAATTGGTGTCTTTTCCACTGCAAAAACGGTGCCTCCGGTGTTCCCCTCCATGCACTCTTAGTGTGAAGCCACTCACCGGACAGTGCTCCCCACTGAAGGGGTACACAGTAGTATCAGCACTTCTGTTGTTCACCACCTCAACTCCATCCGAGTATGAGAAGAAAAGACCATATCTTGTGCAGTATTGTATGTCCAGATTTAATATTAGGTAATAAAAACGCTCATGTGTATGCAGTAAAAGTCAAGCGTTCGGACAGCTACACATAACAGGAAGTCCGTCGTGTCCTTTGTGTTCCACAGCCTGTACCGGAAGTGACGTAGAAGCCCCACCCTACGCGTTTCATCACAGGACGTCTACTGGACCGCTCCAGTAGAAGCTCTTTACCACGTGACCAGCTGTGACGAATTACGGCTGATCACATTGTAAACAGGAAGCGCCATATATCGTCTTTTCCTCTACTTGCGTCTGCAGACGCGAGTAGATGATAGCTGATCAGTGGCTCTCCTGATGGGGGGGGGGGGATTGTTTATCAGTGCAGCCCCCACCCCCCCCAGGATCGCCACCCAGGACCGTCGGGAGCCCAACCAGGGGCCACCTGGCAAACAACTGTCAATAGGGATGGCACTTAGTGCCCATCTGTGATGCCCGCCAGTGTCTCCCTAGCAGTGTTGCCTTCCAGTGCCACCTATAAGTGCCCATCAGTGCCGCTTAGAAGTGCTCATCACTGCATAATAGTGCCACCTATCTGTGCTTATTAGTGCCGCCTATCAGTGCTGCATATAAGTGCCTCATCAGTGCCCGTCAGTGTAGCTTCATCAATGAACAAGAAAATGTACTTATTTACAAAGTTTTGTAACAGAAACAAAGAAACATTTTTTTTTTTTCTTCAAAATTTTCGGTCTTTTTTTTATTCGTAGCGCAAAAAATAAAAACCCCAGAGGTGATCAAATACCACCAGAAGAAAGCTCTATTTGTGGGAAAAAAATGATGATAATTTTTGTTTGGGTACAGCATCGCATGGCCGCGCAATTGTCATTCAAACTGTGACAGTGCTGAAAGCTGAAAATTGGTCTGGGCAGCAAGGGGGGTAAGTGCCTGGTATTGAAGTGGTTAACCACTTAAGGACCGGGCCTATTTTTTACAAAGTTAAAATCAGGTTTTACTGATACTTGGAACCCCCAAACATTATGTGTGTGTGTGATTTTTTTTTTTTTCTCTTACATTCATTGACAGATGCAGCCTCTATTCATGACACGTAGGGTTATGTACCTTTTACTAGGAGTAGACTAGACAGAACGAAAGTTCAGAAAGCAAAGCTGGCCCCTCCCAGAGGACCGTCCTCACTCAGCTCATAACCCCCCAGCTCTGCATAGCATATCTGTTTTCTTCTGCCTAGTGCAAGGAGTTAGACCTGGTTCCCTGCTGGGAACTACAGTTCCCCTAAAGTTTTTTTTTTTTTTTTTCTTTTTTGGGGCACGCCAAATGTGGATCTCCTGGCGCCCAGATTCAATCCCAAGGTGAAGACCTTTGTGTGCAGGTCAAGGGACCCATTGGCGGCAGCCACGGACGCCCTGGTGGCCCCATGGTCCCGGTACAGGCTCCTGTACGCCTTTCCTCCTCTCAAGCTTCTACCGTGGTTGTTGCGCAAGATAGAAGTGAAGGGAATCCTGACAATCCTGGTGGGCCCGGATTGGCCTCAGTGTCCTTGGTACGCTGACGTGGTGCGGATGGTAACAGACGTTCCCTGGCGACTCCCGCTTCGCGAAGATCTTCTGTCGCAGGGTCCCATCTTGCACCCTGCTTTACCGTCGCTGGCTTTGGCGACCTGGCGATTGAGTCCCAGGTACTGAGGGACGGGGCTCACTGAGTCAGTGATCCCCACCATGCTTAAGGCGCGCAAGTGTACTTCGTGCAAGATCGATCATCGCACCTGGAAAGCCTATATTGCTTGGTGCGAGGCGGGGGGTTGGAACCCCCGTTCTTTTGCAGTTGCTCGGGTGCTTGCCTTTCTATAACAAGGCCTGGACCAAAAGTTGGCATTGAGCACCCTCAAGGGCCAGATATCCGCTCTGGCGATTCTGTTTCAGCGTCCTTTAGCGACGCATTCTTTGATCCGTACATTTGTACAGGGTGTACGTCATGTGGCTCCTCAGGTACGGTCGCCCCCAGCGCCGTGGGATCAGAATTTGGTACTTTCTGTACTGCAGAAGCCACCCTATGAGAATATCAGGGATATTCCCTTACAGTTGCTGTCTCAGAAGGTCGCCTTCCTGGTGGCTATCACATCCGCTAGGCGCAGCATTCCTTCACCATGCCTAAGCGGTATCCCTTTGAGGATAGTTTTATAAAAAAGTGGACGCCCCCTTCGTGGCGCAACTGAACAAGGCGACGACTATTCCCCTGGAGGGGTCGCCGTCGCTTAAGGATCCTACCGATAGGAGGATGGAGACAGTGTCTAAGGCACTTTTCATTTTGGCTGGTTCGGCCTTGCGACCGGCCCTGGCGTCTGCCATGGTGGCGCAATATCTGTCTGAATGTATGGCGGAGCTGCAGAATGATCTGGACTGCGGCAGAACGCTTGAAGCGTCGCAGAAAGCAGAACATGTGTTTCATGGTATCAAATACCTGTGTGATGCAGCTCTAGACCTGCTCCCCTATGTTGTCCAAAATGTCTGTTTTTTGCAGTCATTATCAGACGGGTCCTCTGGTTACGTTCGTGGTCGGGTGACTACGCTTTCAAAAAAGGTTTAGCGGACCTCCCCTTTCAGGGTGGCCATCTCTTTGGGCCTCAGTTGGACGAAATCATTAAGGATTTCACGGGCGGGAAGAGTACCTTTCTTCCGGGGAGCCCAGGCGGCAAGAATTTCGCCGCAAGCAGGGACCTGTCTCTTCGGGTCAGAAGAGGTTTTTTTCGTGCCACTGGCGCAGCGGGCAAGGGGCCGCGAGCTAGCAAGTCTGCTGCAGGGGCCAGTAAAAGACCCTGGCAACACAAAAATGAAAAGGCAGAGGATAAGCCCTCCTCTGCATGATGGGTTGCCCCCAGAGGTCTTCTGGGGTTCGCAGACAGGTGGACTGCCCGCATTTCCAACCGGTGGGTGCAGGAAGTGGTGTCCTCCGGGGATAGGATAGAGTTCAGCACTCTACCCCCAGACAGGTTCTTCCCATCGAACTTAAGACTCCCGCATCAACGTCGGGAGGCCCTTCTCGGGGCGGTTCAGGCACTATCAGACCAGGGGTTGATCGTGGTGGTGCCTCAGCCTCAGAGAGGTTTCACGGTTTCTACTTGAACCTATTTGTGGTCCCCAAAAAAGGAGGTGGAGTAAGGCCAGTGTTGGACCTGAAGGCGCTAAACTTTTATGTGAGGGCGCGAAAATTCCGGATGGAATCGGTCCACTTGGTCGTGGCCGCCCTGCATCAGGGGGACTTCCTGGCGTCCCTGGACATCAGGGACGCGTATCTCCATGTTCCCATTTGTCTCCGACACCAGCGCTTTCTGCGCTTTGCGGTGCGCGGGAGTGTATTTTCAAATCGCGGAAGTCCAGGTTGTGACCGGAATGAGGTGGAGGAAAAAACCCCTGGTGTTTATCCAAGTTCATCTTTGGCACTTTGGAGAGACTCCGACTCCGTGGTGGTGCTAGTTGGGGACCAGACTATCACGGACTTGGCGGGGCTCTTCCCGGAGGGCTGCAACTACGCCCTCAGAATTCAAGCTACCCTTCTTGGACAGACCCCCATCTCACGACTTGAGATAGGATAGGGGCCTCCTGTGGTGAAGGACGTGG
>BLSH010023537.1:377898-389789 GCA_018402905.1 Glandirana rugosa
TATATATATATATATATTATAACATAATTTTTTTTTTGAAGAAGAGGTTGTAAAGGTTTGTGGTGTTCAATTAAAAAAAAAAAAAAGTCATACTTGCCTTCTATGCACCAGGGTTTTGCACAGAGTGGCCCCGATCGTCCTCTTCTGGGGTCCCCCGGCGGCACTCCTGGCTCCTCCTCTTCTCGAGTGCCCCCTCAGAGAAGCGCTTTCCCTAGGGATACTCGTGCGGGCGCGATCCCTAGTCCTGCTGCTGCGTCCATTGACACAGGCAGCAGGACTCGGCCCCGCGCCCCGGTTCTTGTTGCTATCAATCTGTCCAATGAGAACCGGAGACACCGGCTGGAGGGGGTGTGCTCATCCCTGGCGCTGGAACGATCGGGCTCAGGTAAGTAAAAGGGGGGCTCTGCACTACAGAAGGTTTTTCACCTTAATGCATTCCATACAGCCCCTTTAAGGGCTTCTGTACACAGGTGTTTACTATTCAGACAAGATCTTGCTGGCAGCATCACCCTGCTCCAAAATGTGATCTTGTTTAACATTTGCATGCATCCAGTGGACACCATAAATGGATCTTATTGGCTGCAGCTCAGGGTTGACCAATAAATATCAAAAATGTGTAGCCACTGCTGATTGGACACTAAGGGGGAGATTTGCTAAAACTGGAGCACACAGAATCCGGTGCAGCTGTGCATTGTAACCAATCCGCTTCTAGGCCAGGGTTTCTCAACCAGGGTTCCTCCAGAGGTTGCTAGGGGTTCCTTGAGCAATGGTCAATTTCTACCTAACCAATCAGCTTCTAGGCTTTATTGTCAAAGCTTAAAGTGATACTGAAGTCTACAGTTTTTTGTTTTTTTTTAAATTAAAAATAACAAGCATGTTATACTTACCTCCTCTATGCAGTGGATTTGCACAGAGCAGCCCAGATCCTCCTCTTCTCGGGTCTTTGGTGTTCCTGGCTCCTCCCTCCTGTTAGGTGCCCCCAGAACAAGCAGCTTGCTATGGGGGCACCCGAGCCGAGTCACAGCTCGGACGGCCGAGACATTCCTATAACCTCGCTGGAGCTAGAGGGACCTCAGGTAAGCGTTGGGGTGGCTGAGGGGGGCGGCTGCACACAGAAGGTTTTTCATCTTGATGCATAGAATGTATTAACCGCTTCCGGACCACCCACCGCATATATACTGCAGCAGGGCGCCGGGACTGGCAGATCGAGGAAAGGCAGAATGGCGGGCTGCCTGTGCAAACAAGGTAAGCAGAACACGGATATCTTTTTCCATCCAGTGCATCCACTCCCCCCACAGTTAGAAAGCACTCCCTAGGAGCGCACTTAGCCCTTTGATCGCCCCTGATGTTAACCCCTTCCTTGCCAGTGTCATTTATACAATGGCAGTGCATTTTTTTTTTATAGCACTGATCACTGTATTGGTGTCACTGATCCCTTAGTGTCAGACTTGTCCGCCATGTTGCAGTCCCACTAAAAAACGCTGATCACCGCAATTACTAGTAAAAACAATTTTAAAAAAGAAAGTCCATAAATCTATCCCATAGTTTGTAGACGCTATAACTTTCACAAACCAATCAATATACGCTTATTGGGATATTTTTTGCCAAAAATATGTAGAAGAATATATAGTTGCCCAAATTGATGAAAAAAAATATAGTGTTTTTTTTTTTTTGTTTTTTTTTCAAAATTATCGGTCTTATTTTGTTTATAGCACAAAAAATAAAAAATGCAGAGGTGATCAAATACCACCAAAAGAGAGCTCTATTTGTGGGAAAAAAAGAACCTAAATTTTATTTGGGTACAACGTCGCACGACCGTGCAATTGAAAGTTAAATTAACGCAATGCTGTATGACCAAAAATGGCCTGGTCATGAAGGGGGTAAAACCTTCCAGAGCTGACGTGGTTAAGATAAAAAACCTTCTGCCTTTACAACCACTCTAAAGGATAAGTTCACCTTTTGTGACATGTTACTGTAGCACCGGCCCCACTTCCTGACCAGGCCTTTTTTTTGCAATTCGGCGCTGCGTCGCTTTAACTGATAATTGTGCGGTCGTGCAACGTTGTACCCAAACAAAATTTATGTCCTTTTTTTTTTCCCCCACAAATAGAGCTTTCTTTTGCTGGTATCAAAAAAAATATATTCATCAGTTTAGGCCAGTATGTATTCTTCTACATATTTTTGGTAAAAAAACAAAATCACAATAAGCGTATATTGATTGGTTTGCGCAAAAGGTATAACTTCTACAAAATAGGGAATAGATTTATGGTATTTTATTATTTATTTTTTTACTAGTAATGGCGGAGATCTGCGCTTTTTAGCAGGACTGTGACATTATGGCGGACAGTTCGGACACTTTTGACAATTTTTTTGGGACCAGTGACATTTCTACAGTGATCAGAGCTAAAAATAGCCACTTATTACTCTAAATGTCACTGCCAGGGAAGGGGTTAACACTAGGGGGCGATCAAAGGGTTAAGTGTTCCCTAGGGAGGTGTTTCTAACTGTGGGGGGAGTGTAGTGACTCGGGGTAGAGAGAGAAAGCTGCTCCCGATCAATGGGAACAGCAGATTTCTCTCCACTTCCCTGTCAGAACGGTGATCTATTTGTTTACATGAACGGATCCCTGTTCTGGCTCTGTGAGGAGCGATCGTGGATGGCTGGCGGACATCGCAGGCACTTGCCATGCGTATTGGCTCCGTGGATGGGCAGCGGGCACGTGCACGCCTGCTAACCCCGTTCCCGCGACCGACATACAATGACGGCGATTCGCGGGAACATGCCGACCTGCCGCAGTGTAATGCAAGTGGTTAATAAAGCAGTCACAGGAAGACATTAGATGAATCAACCGAGAGGATAATGTAAATTTAACCCTGTGGGCTAACAAACACTTTAAATTGAACAAGCTGAAGTTAAAGCAGAGTTCCACCCAAAAGTGGAACTTCCGCTTTAAGTGTAGGTGACCCCTGACATGCCACAATTGGCATGTCATTTTTATGGGGGTGGAGCGTTTTCAGGGTCCCAGGTCCACTTCCTCTCCTGGTGCCGCGGAGCTGGAAGGAAGTTCACCTGTCCCCCATCCCACCCGGCAATCTTCTGGGACACGCCACAGGTCCCAGAAGATACACCGGCCATTCACAGCGTGCAGCATGGCTTTGGCATACGCAGTGTGTGCCCGGCTTTGAAGCCAAAGCCGGGCGCCCACACTTGTGATGCCGGCGCCGCACGGAGGAGGGGGAGAGAAGCGAGGCAGCAGGTGGCTGCATCGCTGGACCGAGGGACAGGTGAGTGTCTGAGTATTAAAAGTCAGCAGCTACGCTTTTTGTGGCTGCTGACTTTTAAAAGGGTGGAACTCCGCTTTAAAAGCTGATTGGTTACTATGCACAGCTACACCAGATAATGCGTGTACCAGTTTTAGTAAATCACCCCCACCCCCCGTGTACTGCTTGGGAATTAAATTTAAATATCGACAGTGTGTAACCAGAGCAGCGCCGCTCAATAGTGTGAAGCCAACCAGTGGTGGGCAGTAGGGTCTGTGTACAGATGTAAAAATGTTGGCACAGGCATTACATGTATGCACACATGTTTTATGCAGAAGTTCCAGCCTTGGACTCAGCTTTGTTTCATTTTTGTTTTTATGCTGCTGAATGCAGCTCAGTTGTGTGAGTGGGCCCATAGACTTCTATACTACTGCATACAGGTGTATACAAATCTATACACTGTATGCATTTGTACGCAGTGTTTTTTTACACCCATATGCTTACTCATGGGGTAGAGATTTCCTACTAGTACTAGTACTGCATGGTGCAGCTTTTAGAAGGTTGAGGATGGGTTTGACTTTCTATGCACAGATCTATTCTTCATATTGTCCAGAATAGAAGAGTGGTGTCTGCTTCCAGTGCTTTGATGGTTTTTCAGTTTCTAATTTTCTTCATCAGTTGTGAACCGGTATTCAGCTTCTATGGGCTAGAACACTGTAGCAGATTGAGAACTACATCCAAGTACCATTGTGCCCAGTAAGCTGTGAAATGTATTGCCTTTTTGTATTAGGAGTTAGGCTCCTTTCACACGAGGCAGACTCTGTTGAGATCAAAAGAAGATCTGTTCGAGGAGTTCTGTCCATTTACAGTATCTAGGGATCGACCAATATTATTTTTTCACGGCCGAAACAATACCGAATTTTTTTCTGACCACCTCTCAAGCCGATATCTGTGCCCATATTCTTTAAATTTAAACTTTTTTTTTTTGTTTTGTTTGTTTTTTTTTTTACTCTGTCGATTTAAAAAACAAATTGAATCACTTTTATTGCTGTCAGAAGGAATGTAAATATCCCTTGTGACCGTAATAAGCAGTGACAGGTACTCTTTATGGAGGGATCTGACCCCAAACCCCTCTTCTGCACTTGAAAGTAATCAAAATTGCCAAGATCGGTATTTTTGAATACTTTCTATTTTTTAAAACTGACACCTTTAGAATGACCATAATCCAGGAAGTGATGTCATGACATTGTTTTCGGGTTACTAGATCCGAGACCTGAAGAAAGCATCAGCTTTGTTTGGGTCTTCGGCCAGCCGGCGGACGTACCGACGACCGACTCATTACTCTGGCCTCCCGGTGGGACTGGAGAGTCTGGGCGAGTGGCAGAAGGTGGCGGGAGGGACGTCCCCTCCTGCTGCTTGTAATAATGGCCAAGTGGCTGCCGAGCCGCATCGGTTGTTACAATAAAGCTGACCGTCCCCTCTAAAGAACGGTACTGGAGTGATGCCTGCAGCTGCAAGAATCACCCTTGTACAACCCCTTGAAGCAATATCGGTAATATCGGGTACGTTTGTGATCGATAACGCTACTTCAAAATAGTGAATATCGGCTGCACCGATAATCAGTCGATCCCTACATTGATCCCCTGCTGATCAGAGCAGAGCGGGTAGATGACAGGTCCGCTTATGCAGAGTGGACAGACCTGCTCTGCTCTGTGGGCAACCAGGTATAAACGGAGCTGTCCGTTCACACCCTACTACTCTCCAGTTCTGATCCACCTAGACCAGTGGTTCTAATCTCCTGTCCTCGGGACCCACTAACAGGCCAGGTTTGCAGGATAACTCAAATGCATCACAGGTGATATAATTTACTACTCAGTGATTGCAGTATTCTCGTCTGGTAATACTTAAAATCTGGCCTGTTGGTGGGTCCTGAGGACAGGAGTTGAGAATCGGTGACCTAGACTGAGGAGAACGAATGCAAGTTTATTTACACCTGCCTGTCCATAGGGGTGAATGGACTGTCCAATCAGGTCTGCCTGAAAAACTGACAGACCTGATCGGACCCTTCGTGTGAGAAGGGGCCTTAGGGGGATTTTTACAGAGGATTCCTTTTTTCTTATGTTGTACTTGTTTTCTAGGTATGATAACCACAGAGACGCTCTGCTAAAAGGAGGTGTTGATGGAGAGTATCAAGACGACAGTCTAGACCTCGTTCAGTATTTCACTGTGACCTGCTACTCTGGATATGGTGATGATGAGAAGGTAACTAGCTTGTCCTTTGTTCAGTCTGACGTAAGAGAACGCTTTGGACCAACCTGGGCCATTCATATCACTTACTGCTGGTAGTGGGCACTTCCAGCTTTTCCTCTGTTGTAGAGCATCAAAGGAACCCAGGTCACTCTGTTGTGAGGCAAGTGACCAGCTTCAGTGCTTGTTGTTTGGAGACAGGTGCTCCCGCCATTTGTGCTTTCCTATTGGCCCATTACTAAATGAAAGCAAAACCTCAGTGTCGGAGCTTTGCACAAGCTTGTTGGCAATTCCATACTAAACTGACCTGGGTTTTGTGGGGTCCCTATGTGTGCTACAAGATGGAAGTTAATTTTAACTTCCCACCCTTTAAAGGGTAATGCCACTTTCGTGGGGGGGAAAAATTGCAAATAATATAGCATATACAATTGCGACACAAGTCATACAGCATTTTCCGACGTATAAGACGACTTTTTATACTAAAAACATCCCCCAAAAATCGGGGGTTGTCTTATACGCCGGGTACTGTAGCGTCGGCTACATACAGAACGTCCATATTAAATGTTATAGCCCACTGGATGTGTAATACCGTAGCATCGGCTACTTACAGAAAGTTCCTATACTGTAATACTGTTTGTACCACGCTGAGCCAATCATGGCAAGCGGTGTATTCTATTAATGCATACAAAGCCTGCTAGGATTGGCAAAGGTTGTAATAGCCCGCCTCTCTGACTCAGCCAATCCGAGCAGGCTTTGTATGCATTAATAGAATACACCGCTTGCCGTGATTGGCTCAGCGTGGTACATACAGTATTACAGCACAGGAATGTTCTGTAAGTAGCAGAAACTACAGTATTACACATCCAGCAAGCTAAAACATTTAATATGGATGTTCTGTAAGTAGCCGAGGTTACAATACCTGTACTGTATTACATATCCAGTGGGCTAAAAGATTAATAGGTAATTTCTGTATGTAGACAAAGCTACAGTACTGTATTAGGGCACATCCAGCAGGCTGATGTTATTAAATGGTGTTGCCTCGGAAGGGGGAGTAGTCTTATACGGCGAGTATAGGGCAAAACCTATGTTTTTACTGGAAAATTAGGGGGTCGTCTTATATGCCCAGTCGCCTTATATGCAGGAAAATACGGTATTGTAATTGGGTGTAATTAAAAATGACCTTTCCTTTTCAATCTGCAGCCACTGTCATTTCTCAAAACAGTGGGCCAATCTTGTGTGATTGGCCCACGGATTTTCCCAGAAGTCTGCCTAAGATACAAGTCAGATTTCAGGCATTCCCTATAAGAAAAATGGCATTTTTGGTGAGATATTGCCAATAGGAACATGTCTAAAGGGATGCAGACCCAGCAGCTTTCCTCATTAGTGCTCTGCAGCTGCCACAGCTGATAGATAATTATGAAACCACTCCCATTAGACCCACTCAGTACAGAGGCACAGAGAAACACACAGGGATTTATTCAGAATAACAAAAGGTAGAAATTTGCAGCAAAGTTTGTTATAATCCTTGCAATGTACATAGATCACCCAGAGGGGAATGTTTTTTTTTTTTTTCTCAACAAAACTGGAGTTGGCTTTAAAGTAACACGGCATACTAATTTTAAAAATACACTAATATAACTATTACTTATACAAGCCCTTCGTTTTTCTTCTTTAACCACTTGCTTTCTGGGCACTTAACACCCCCCTCTTGCCGGACCAATTTTCAGTTTTCAGTGCTGTCACTCTTTGAATGACAATTGCGTGATCATGCGACGTTGTACCCAAACAAAATTGGCGTCCTTTTTTTCCCACAAATAGAGCTTTCTTTTGGTGGCATTTTGTCACTTCTGATCACCGCTATAAACAAAAAAGAAAGACAATTTTGAAAAAAGAACAATTTATTTTACTTTTTGCTATAATACATGTCCAAAAATAAAAAAACACAGTTATTTCTCAGTTTACGCCGATATAAATTCTTCTACATATTTTTGGTAAAAAAAAATCGCAATAAGCATATTTTGATTGGGTTGCGCAAAAGTTATAGCACCTACAAACGGAAATTGATTTATGGTGTTTTTATTTATTTATTTTTTTTTTTACTAGTAATGGCGGTGATCTGAAATTTTTTTCAGGGCAGCGATATTACGGCAGACGTCTGACATTTTTGACACTTTTTTTGGGACCAATGACATTTATACAGCGATCAGATCTAAAAATAGCCACTGATTACTGTATAAATGTCATTCTCAGGGAAGGGGTTAACACTAAGGGGGCGATCAAGGGGTTAAATGTGTTCTTACTGTGTGGGGGCTGGTCTGACAGGGACATAACAGATCGAACTCATCCCGATCACAGGGATCAGTAGATCTGTCATGTCCCCCCTCACAGAGCGGGGAACGGCCATGTTTACATCGGCGGTTCCCCGTTCTGGCTCTCTGTGAAGGGATCGCAGGTCTCCGGTGGACATCGAGTCCACCCAACCTGCGGGCACGCTCCCACTGACCTGGAGTCCGGCGATCACCCGCTAAGAGACACCGTATGGCCTCCTTACCGGTCCGGGGCTTAGAATTCCGCTCGGCTTTAACCAGTTCCACACCGCCTACCGCATATTTACGGACGCTGGCCGCGAATCGCCGTAAAAAGGCGGCGATCTGCGAATGGCCGCTAGGGGGTCGTGCGCGCGCCGCACTCCTGAGGAGTGTGCCCGCGGCTCGGGCGGACCTGTTGTCTGCCGGCGAGCCGCGATGAGTGGCCACAGGCAAAGAACGGGGAACCGCCAATGTAAACACGGCGGTTCCCCATTCTGACAGTGCAGGCGTGAGAGATCTACTGATCCCTGTCACTGGGATCAGTTAGATCTCTCATGCCCATGGTAGCCCAACCCCCCCACAGTAAGAACACACCCAGGGAACACACTTAACCCCTAGATCTCCCCCTGCAGGTTAACCCCTTCACTGCCAATGACATTTATACAGTAATCAGTGGACATTTAAATTTCTGATCGCTGAATAAATGTCATAGGTCCCAAAAAAGTGTCAAAAATGTCCGACATGTCCGCTGCTATATCGCAGTACCACTAAAAATCGCTGATTGCCTCCATTACTCGGGCCATTTTTGCGCAAACCAATCAATAAACGCCAATTGCGTTGTGTTTTTTTTTTTTTTTTTTTTTAATCACAAATATGAGGAAGAATATAAATCTGCCCAAACCGGTGAAAAAAAAAGTTTTTTTATATTTTTTTTTTTTTGGATTTGAATTTTAGCAAACAGTAAGAAATTTGGGTTTTTTTGCAAAATGGTCGCTCTTCTTTTGTTTATAGTGGCGATTAGAAATGACGCAGATCAAATACCACCAAAAGAAAGCTCTATTTGTGGGAAAAAAAGGACGCAAATTTTGTTTGGGTACAACATCGCACGACCGCGCAATTGTCAGTTAAAGTGACGCATCGCCGAATCGCAAAAAGTGCTCTTGTCCTAAACTGGGAAATTCTTCCGGAGGTGAAGTGGTTAATTTCCTAAACGTACCTTAGAGGTATGTATAGGAGGCATTGCAATCTAACCCATGTGGCGGTGCCGACCAATCAGAACCTACTTAGCCTATCCTGTCACAAGAGAGAAAGCTGCAAGAATTTTAAATCCCTGGACCGGTAAAGAGGCGATACGATGCATCAGTGTGGGTGATCGCCGGGCTCCAGGTCAGCGGAACCAGGTGCAATGGGAAGGGGGTCCAGTGTAAGTTCACCTTACAGATTTTCTGTAAGGAAGCAGGAAAGAGACTCTCAGACAGCAATCACTGTAGAGCCAAGCATTATTCTTTATTCATATAGAAATAGTTTCATGTGAAGCTAGGCTATTTGTTTAAAGGATAAGTTCACCTTTTTTAAAAAAAAATAAATAAATAAATGCACATTTTTTTTGTAGTGCATTTACTAATTTGTGCATTTACTCTTTTTTTTATTTTTTTTTCCTTAGGAGCCTGTCAATCATTGCACCCACCATCAGCAGATCGCAGGTGCAATGTTTGGATCCTGCAGAATCAGTTGCCCATACCTCCGATGCAGGCAGGCAGTTACTGAATGACAGCTTAATGGACTAGTGAGCTCCCCACAGTTCATTGAGTACTACAAGCTGTCAGCTGTAAAGGCTGACAGATCTTGTAGGCATTCATTCACAGAATTCGGTGAATGAATGACGTGGCCATGTGGACGGAGCACCGCACAGCCACGCACTTTTCAAATTGTGACAATGAGTGTGGGCAGAAGATCCCTCGGCCCGCTGTAATAGGGATGGGGGAGGTCGGGGAGATAGCTGCAGGCATGGGAACATGTTACATAATCCACCCCAAAACAGGTGGAACATGTTCCCAAAGTGAACTTATTCAAAGATTTGTCTCTGAGAATAACAAAAAAAACGACTACTACTACTACTATAATAATAGTGATGTCGAATATTAATACATTTATTATACCGGTTGTTTGTATTATTATTGTTTAATGTGCTTATTTTTTTGCTTTTCTGATGTTTCCTATTGCATGATCTATTCTTTTCATTGCACATGTACCATTGATAACTAAAATTTGAGCAGCTTATAAAATAAATAAAACTCAGATCCTGCCTGTAGAGCCGGGACTTTCCTGTTCAGCCTTCTGTAGTCAAACATTTGTAATTAAGATGGAACATGCGGCTTTTGTTTTCGCCATAATGTATGTCCTGTAGTATGACAGCCATCCAGTATTCCTGTGGATAACTATGTAATGCCTTCTCCTCCCAGGGCTTCTATGCTGTATACCGAAGAATCTTTGAGATGATTGTGAAGGAGGAGATGGAAAGTAAGATCAGTCAGGATGAAGGAGAAGAATACCCACCGTTTGGGGACTCCCAGAGTGACTATGACACGGTACAGTGTTTCTATTATTCCTCGTTAGTGATTGACCATATAATAGAAGTAGAGAGGTCTGTGCTCAAATTCAAACATCTTATGTATGTAACACATCGGGGGGTGGGGGGTGACCACACATTCAGTTTGAAAATTCCAAATGAACCCTTTGCACAACACTATACATCATCACATCTTTCTAGCAAATGTTTGCCTAAAAACGAGATTCTTGGTTCACATGTATTGAACACAAATTCCAGATGGCTAATTGTGTCAAAGATATCCCCTCTGGTCAGTCCCTACCCTGCTGTGCAAAATGGCAAATACTTCCTAATTGGCATTATATGTTCATTATAATAAGCTATATGGGGCAGATAGATACAGGTGTGAGAGAATTAGATTCAGGTCAGGTCACTGATCTACACTGTGTGTGTGTGTGTGTGTGTGTGTGTGTGTGTGTGTTTGTGTGTGTATGTATATATGTACCGTATTTTCTGGCGTAGAAGACTACTTTTTATACTAAAAAACATCCCCCAAAAATCGGGGGTCGTCTTATACGCCGGGTACTGTAGCTTCGGCTATATACAGAACGTCCATATAAAATATTTAGCCCCCTGGATGTGTAATACTGTAGCTTCGGCTACTTACAGAACGTTCCTCTGCTGTAGCTCTGCATGTACCGCACTGAGCCAATCACGACAAGCAGTGTATTCTATTAATGCATACAAAGCCTGCTCGGATTGGCAAAGGTTGTATAAGCCCGCCTCTCTGACTCAGGCAATCCGAGCAGGCTTTGTATGCATTAATAGAATGCACCACTTGTCGTGATTGGCTCAGTGCGGTACATACAGTATTACAGCAGAGGAACGTTCTGGAAGTAGCCGAAGCTACAGTATTACACATCCAGGGGGCTAAAACATTTAATATGGACGTTCTGTATGTAGCTGAAGCTACAGTACCCGGCGTATAAGACGGGTACTGTAGCTTCCAAATCTTTCCAAATCTTTTTGGAAATCTTCTTATACCCAAGGCCCTTCAGATGTGATGAAATAATCTCCTCTCTCAGCTTTTGTGGAAGCTCCTTTGTCTTTCCCATGATTGCAACTCACCTTGAAGGTACAGTGTTAATAAGTTGGGGATATATTATAACAACAAAGATTTCGAAAGACTGTCAAAAATACCGGATTTCACCTCGACTTTGTAGTAATTCGGAAACCGTTGAGACATTGCTAGGAAGTAAACGAAGTCGACACTACGTATATATTTGGGGCTGGTACTTCCACAAGTTCCACTCAACGTTAGTACCCTTTCTGTTTCCTCGAAGGTGTTTTCGACTCTCTCCTCTAATAAAGTAGTGTAGACTTCCCGGAACCCATATTCTTCTAAAGGTTTTTCTAAACCTTTCTAAACCTTCGATGTCATGGGCAGAATATGCGGCCCATGACATCGAAGTCGATGTATGTCTTGCAGGTATAATTTACAAAATCGGGGGACCTACACATTATGAC
>BLSH010023537.1:389799-406120 GCA_018402905.1 Glandirana rugosa
ATTATATATATATATATAGATAGATAGATAGATAGATAGATAGATAGATAGATAGATAGATAGATAGATAGATAGATAGATAGATAGATAGATAGATAGATAGATAGATAGTGTGTGTATGTATGTGTGTGTGTGTATATATATATATATATTTATGTGTGTGTGTGTGTTTATATACACCGATCGGCCATAACTTTACGACCACATACCTAAAATTTAGTAGGTTCCCTTCTGCCGCAAAAACCTTCCTGACCTGTCACGCATAGACACCACTAGACCTCTGAAGGTACGCTGTGGTTTCTAGTACCAAACCATCAGTATCAGAACCTTTAAGTCCTGTAAGGTGTGAGGTGAGTGAGGCCTCCATGGATCAGGTTTGTTTTTCCAGCACAACTTATAGTTGCTCAATAGGATTATGGTCTGGAGAATTTGGAGGCCAACACCTTGAACTTGTCTCCAGCTGCCCTGTAATTGTCACTTCAAGGATGATGGTACCCCTTCAGTATGGAATTTTTTTTTATCAGAGGCCATTCCTTAATTACCTTGAACTTGTTTTCCTCAAACCATTCTTAAACCATTTTTGCAGTGTGGCAGGGCACATTATCCTGCTGGAAGAGGCCACTACCATTAAGGTATACCATTTTCATGAAGGGGTGTACTTGGTCAGCAACGCTATTTAGGTAGGTGGTACATGTCAAGTAACAGCCACATGAATGGCAGGACCCAAGGTTTCCCTGCAGAACATTGCCCAAAGCATCACACAGCCTCCACTATCTTCCTTCTTCCATACTGCACCCTGATGCCATCTCTTCTCCAGGTAAGAAATGCACATGCACCCAGCCTTACACATGATATAAAGAAAATGTGATTCATCAGACCAGGTCATCCTCCTGCCATTGCTCTGTGGTCCAGTTCTGATGTTCACGTGCCCATTGTAGACACTTCGGCTGTAGACACGGGGTCAGCATGGGCACCCTGACCTGTCTGCGGCTACTCATCCCCATACACCACAAACTGTGATGCTCTTTTTTTTTTCTGCTTTCTACACTTTAACTGTAGGGACAACATGTTTACTTGCTGCCTAATATATCCCACCCACTTTCAGATAGCATTGTAACAAGATAATCCAAGGTTATTCACTTTACCTGTCAGTGGTCATAAAGCAGATCAGTGTATATGTTGCATAGTTTGTGAGGTTGAAAAAAGACACGAGTCCATCAAGTCCAACCTGTGTGTGTGTGTGTGTGCTTGTATATCAATGATATATTGTATATCCCTGTATATTGTGGTCGTTTAGGTGCCTGTCCAATAGTTTTTTTAACTTATCGATGCTGCCTGCTGAAACCACTGCTTGTGGAAGAGAATTCCACATCCTCACTTCACTTAGTGAATGGCCACATGTCTTTTTTTATATTCCCTTGCATGGAAAAGTTTTATCCCTATTGTGGGGTCACCAGTACAGTATTTGTACATTGAAATCATATCCCCTCTCAAGCGTCTCTTCTCCAGAGATAATAAGTTCATTGCTTGTAATCTTTCCCCATAGCTGAGATCCTCCAGTCCCTTAATTAGCTTTGTTGCCCTTCTCTGGACCTTCTCCAGTTCCAGCACATCCCTCCTGAGGACTGCTGCCCAGATCTAGGCCGGATTAGAGTTTTGTATAGTGGGAGAATTATTGTTTTATCTCTGGCGTTTATTCCCTTTTTTAATGCATGCCAATATTCTGTTGGCTTTGCTTACAGCAGCTTGGCATTGCATGCTATTGCTGAGCTTGTCGTCTACTAAGACCCCCAGGTCCTTTTCCATCCTAGATTCCCTCAGAGGTTCTCCTTCTATCGAGTAAACTGCATTCATATTTTTGGCATCCAAGTGCATTATTTTACATTTCTCTACATTAAACCTCATTTGCCATGTAGTTGCCCACCCCGTTAATTTGTCCAAATTTTTTTGCAAGGTTTCCACATCCTGAGGAGAAATTGCCGTGCATAACTTGGTATCATCCGCAAATACCGAGATTGAGCTGTTTATCCCATCCTCCAGATTGTTTATGAATAAATTGAATAGGATTGGTCCCAGGACAGAACCCTGGGGGACCCCACTCTCCACACTGGACCAATCAGAGTACTCCCCATTTATCACCACCCTCTGGACTCGCCTCTGTAGCCAGTTTTCAATCCATGAACTCATCCTTTGGTCCATGCCGACAGATCTTAGTTTGTACAGTAAACGATTATGGGGAACTGTATCGAATGCTTTTGCTAAATCTAGATACACTAAATCTACAGGCCTTCCTTTGACAAGATGGCAGCTCACCTCCTCATAGAAGGTTAATAGATTGGTTTGGCAAGAAAGATTCTTAATGAATCAATGCTGATTACTGCTAATGATACCGCTTTTACTACTAAAATCTTGTATAATAATCCCTTATCACCCCCTCCAAAAGCTTGTATACTATTAATTAGGGATGCGCTGAAATTTCGGCCGCCGAAAATTATTTGCATTTTCGGCCAAAATCTGTGTTTTCGGTATCGGCCAAAACAAAAGAGCTGCACAATACTGAAAGGAGACGGGGTCCACCCCGGGTACCGCCCATTGTTTGCATCACATACCCCTGCAATGGATGAGAAGATTCATATTGTTGTAAGAGCCGCACTGTACATGAAACTGTCATGTAATTACACTGAATGCAGAGAGAGAGCTGTCAGATCTTCACGCTGATGTCGGAGGGGGCGGGACTGAACAGCTATCAAACGCCAGCCAATGGGATAGGGGCTGGGTGGGTGTTCGGTCCCGCCCACCTCCGACATCAACTCGAAGATGTGACAGCTTTTCTTACAAGCCGCGCAATCTGTGCATTGTGAATCTTCTCATCTCTTCTGGCAGTGCCACCTGTCAGTGCCACCTCATCTCCTCTATCAGTGCCAATCAGTGCTGCCTATCAATGCCGCCTGTCAGTGCCCAGGCACAGGTAGGCTGCATATGACAATTGTATATAAAAATATAAATATTTTTTTTAAAACTCCTTTTCGGTTATGGGTTCGTTCGGTTTCACCACTATTATTGATGTTAGGCTAACTGGTCTGTAGTTCCCAGTAATATACGTCGGCCCTTTTTCAAATATTGGTGCTACATTGGCTTTCCTCCAATCAGCTGGTACTATACCAGTCAGTAGACTGTCCATAAAAATTAGGAACAATGCTCTGGCTATCACTTGACTGAATTTCTTGAGGACCCTTGGGTGCAATGAGAATTCTGAATTATCACTTGGCACACCAATATTCATTTTTACATATTTGTTTGGCCAGTGATTCCCTCTGAGTCCATCTGTGTGGAGCAAAAAGTCTGTGCACTTTGCAATCAAAATTTTCCCCAGAGCTTAGTGAATGTGGTTCAATTTCACTTAGCAGAAAATAATATTGGCCAAGGGAAAAAAAAACAGCATTTTTGCTTGTACATGGTTGAATGATGGAAGTCACCAGAGCTTCACCTCATTCACTACGCTCTGTGGATTATTCTCTTGTAAAGTAACAGGCTCTTTGCTTTTCTTAAAGTGGTTGTCAACCCGTGACAACCACTTTAACCTACAGGTAAGCCTATAATGAGGCTTACCTATAGGTGCCCTGCGTATCTCCCAAACCTGCACGGTTTAGGAGATATGCAGTGTACTGCGATGTGCCACGTCACCGGGCACATGCGAAGTGAAGAAATGGCCGTTCTTTCACGGAGATTGTGCCGTGACTGGCGGCTCCCACCCACATGCGAGCGGGGACATTGCTGGACATCGCTGGCTTCCAATGCAGGTAAGTGGCACATAATGGGCTACTATGCGATGCATAGTAGCCCATTATGCTTTTACATTCTAGGCTAACATAGAGGAAGAAAACCCCATCAGGGTTTACTTCCTCTTTAAATCAACCTCTGTTTCTAATAAAGTATGCTATAAGCAATTAAATATTTGCCATTTTGCACAGTAATGTAGAGTAGAGATTGGTCAGAGTAACCAAGTCATCAGGAATTTCTGACCTGGAAAAACACTAGGTGAAAAAGAAAAAAAACAAAAGAGGGGCGCACTGACCTAGTGCAATACCATAAGACCGTTTATTAAAAAATATTAGAATAAAATATACTCACAAACGGAGCAATATGACAGGCATCATAACAAGAAGTGAGATGATTTCTCCAAGGAGCAATTCGATCTCCACCTCAAAGGGGGACCGACCGGACAGCGTCCATATGACCAGGCTGACGCGTTTCCAGGGCGAACCCCCTTTCTGAGATGCCTGTCATATTGCTCCGTTTGTGAGTATATTTTATTCTAATATTTTTTCCAGAGCGCCTTTCTTTTATGTGGGCTGTTTAGGCCTTTCGCATTTAGCGATAAAAGTTTAAGTGTTGTCATCGGTCATAGTGTGTTCTTTGATGTTGATGGCATCTTATTTAATAGAAGATGGGTCTGCTCATCTTGTATTTTGAAGATTGATGTCTTTTTTGGCAGATAGCAGTTAGAGTTTGTTTGTAAGTTATGTACGGAACGAAGAGGCAGTACAGTCTTATTAGTACAATGGCAAGGAAAAGAAGGTAATAAACATGTAAACATAAAAAAAGAACCAGTTGTTGTGCAACAACTAATTTGTGCATAACTTTGCCCCTAAAGTTGGGGGTAATACTGTTCATTCTGTAAGTTACGGGAGATTCCTATAGGGAAAGGTCATATCCTGAGGATGATTAATATTGATCAGATAATCGGAGGTTACTTTGTTCCTCCTTCAGTGTGAGTTTTATTTCTGATGCCATTGTTGGGGGAGTTTATCGGTTTGTGCGTTCCTACGCATTGATTGAGCTTCTGATGGGAGTAGACCCCACTTTTACATCAGCTTTAAGCCTTCCTCCAAGGTGTAGATGGAATAGGATTTATGGCTCCAATCAAGGAGGAGCTTAGTCGGAAATCCCCATTTGTAAATGATTTTATGATTACGTGGTATTTTGGTTAGTGGGTTGAGGTTTTTCCTGGCTTGAATTGTAGCTTGCGATAGATGCGAATAGAGAAGGATACCTGAGTATGGGTCCGGTAGTGGTGAGTTTTGGCGGGCAAATTGCATAAGCATGTCTTTTACATGATAGAAGTGAAATCTCGCAATCACATCTCTGGGCAGTTTCTCCGGAATATGAGATGGTTTGGGTAGCCTGTGGGCTCTGTCAATTACTATTTCTTGTTTCGGGATACCCGGGGATGAGGTCTGTCAGCAATTTCTTAAGGAATTGACTCCATTCAGAATTTTTGATGTTTTCTGGTATTCCTCTAAATTTAATATTATTTCATCTGGACCTGTCCTCCAAATCAGAGACTTTTAAGCGCAAATTTTTAACTTCCTCTTCGAGGTCAAAGTGGGCATCAACCAATTTATTATGCGCATCAGTGAAATCTGTCATTTTGGTTTCCAAATAATCCACTCTCTTCTAGTTTTCCAATGTCCTCATTTGTTTTGTGCATATATGCTTGCATATCTTGTTGAATAGCGCCCCTTAGTAATAGAAGCATTTGTTTAATGTCAGTATCAATAATAGGCTGACCTGATGTGGGAAATGCTTGTAGTTTATCAGCATGGGGATTGCTAGGGAGTTGTATTTCCATACAGTGTGTGTCACTCTCAGAAACTAAAGTAAGTGATAATGACACTATCTTCTTCTCTGCTTTAGTTGGCTGTTAATCTCCTCTGGAGTGCTTTTATCTGTGATCTCAGCTGATTCCTTGTGGCTGTTCTGCTTATCTCTGTGCTGTTCTGCTTCAGCAGCAGCATGTGTCTGTGAGGACGATCTGGCTCCATCTTGGGATTCCTGTGTCCCGGCTGGACTTCTAAAATCATCCAGTTTGTGGGGAATGCCTCGATCCTTTCTCTTACCCATAACTTCTGGGTACTCTCCCCCACCTCTGGTGCAAGATTAGGGTGTCAGGAGATATTTAGGTCGCTTTGTCCCGCTACAGGTGGTCCCCGGGTTACAAACAAGATAGGGACTGTAGGTTTGTTCATAAGTTGAATTTGTTTGTAAGTTGGAACAGGTACATTTTTTAAGTTTAGCTCCAGCCAAAAAAAACTATTTTTAAGCATTTTGGATAACATAAGGAAGGGGTAACACCCCTGTAATGTTTGTTTTGCTGTCTATGTTTCTGTTCATATTTCACCTCACTTCCTGTTCCAATAATAATTGGATTTTTAAAATTTTGGGTTGTTGTGGAAACAAACCTTGGTGATAAAGCATCAGTGGAGACCCCTTTTTCCCATAATAACTCTTCCAGGAGTGAATTTCCCTTCCTAGGGGAAGATTTCCTCTCACTTCCTGTTGTCTCCCTCCGTTTGTAAGTAGGAGTCGTTTGTAAGTCAGATGTTTGTAACTAGGGGACCGCCTGTATAGGAGATCTCCGGTCCTGGGAGCTGCACTAAGCTGTGACCATTCACCTTTGCTGCCGGCCACGCCCCCTATTCTAATATTTTTAAATAAACGGTCTTATGGTATTGCACTGGGTTGGTGCGCCTCTCTTTTGTGTTTTTTCTTTAGTGTCTTTTGTATGCCCATGGTCCTGAGGAGGGCAGCAAGACCATCAAGTGCTGAGTTTATGCTACATTTTTAAAGCACTCTCGTCGTGCTCTCCTCCTTTTGCCTATCCCTTGGTTGATGTATCCGAGCGCAGGAGTTGTCTTCTTTTTTATTAAAACACTAGGTGTTCCAGAGCATTTGGGGAATAGCTGGAACAAGGTAAAAGGTTAAATTTGCTTGACTATGGCTATATTATATAACCTGCACACTGGCTACAAGCTCAGCTTCAGAAATGGAGATTTTATTTAGAAGCAAGTACTTTTATTTTCTTCATTATAACTTTTATTTTCCCCTGCAGGTAGTACACCCCTTTTATGCTCACTGGCAGAGTTTCTGCACTGTAAAGAACTTTGCCTGGAAAGAGGAGTATGACACCCGGCAAGCCTCCAATCGCTGGGAGAAACGGGCCATGGAGAAGGAAAACAAGAAAACCCGAGACAAGGCCCGGAAAGAGAGGAATGAGCTTGTCCGTGAACTGGTGGCCTTTGTCAGAAAAAGGGACAAGAGAGTCCAGGCCCATCGGAAGCTGGTAGAAGAGCAGAATGCGGAGAAAGCCAAAAAGGTGGAGGAACTGCGAAGACAGCAGAAGTTACAGAATGCCAAGTGAGTAGAATTAAAGTATGGATCACCCCATGGGGGGGCAGGTCCCCCTTAACTTGATTCACCCCCATTCCTTGATGAAATCATGTAAAAATGAACTTTCTTCGTTAACTTCCATATCCCTGATTCACTGGAAATTAGTGGACACTCAATTTACATTTTTGCTTTAATGAGCGGGTATGCTTGTAAAATATGTCAGCCTTCTTACAATAGCAGAGCGGTGCAGATGAAGCCATCGTACCAATGGTACTACTCAGATCTGACTTTTAGGGCCTCTTCACGTTCTGTATAGATCACCGAAAGCTCAGCACAAGGGCACATAGTAAACAATTGTTCTCAATGTGCACTGTTCATATCATAAATGTGTGAAGGTGTGTGCTGCATAATAATGCAGCACAACTCAACACATTGCAGCGTATTGCAACTTACTGCGCTGCATAGACTTGAATGACCTTTTAAAAAAGTAGAAAAAAAAAATTAACAGCATGATGCATTGTAACAATGTATCACACCTCCCCTACACAACGCTGTACACCAGCCTTTAGTGTTATATTTTATGCAAACAAATGCTTTTCACCGCTATATGGCACAAATGTCAAACCGGGAAACGGAATCCTTAAAAAGGATGAGTAATGTCATCAGAATACCAGGCTACCACTGCTGAACTCTCCTTTTGGAAATGCTATTTCCCTGGCTGTTCTGCCTGTCCTTTAATTTCAATGCCGTCTGAGTTGCCGGCCTAGAACAAATATAAGGAGTTCTACCACTTTGATCACACACTTTAGTGCTGTGATGGTGCCTCCACAGGCGGCTGGTCCATGACACTTTGCACTCACAAGATGACCTCCGTCCTCTGGGTTGAATAACACGGGTCATCATTTAACCTGGAAGACTGAGGAGGTTTAGTGCCAGAATAGCCCTCCTGGGAGGCTAAAAAAAACATTGCCTGGAGTTGGGCTTTAGGTCCAACGCAGACAGGCAGCTGATATTTTCAGAAGGCTAGCAATGGTAGGCTCTGTGCAACCCTCATGATAGAATTATAGTGACTTGAAAAAGTATTCATATCCCTTGAAATTTTCCACATTTTCTCATGTTACAACCAAAAACGTAAAGTGTGGAATGCATTTGTTTTCAGCCCCCCTGAGTCAATACTTTGTAGAACCACCTATCGCTGCAATTACAGCTACAAGTCTTTTTGGGAATGTCTCTACCAGCTTTGCACATCTAGAGAGGACATTTTTGCCCATTCTACTTTGCAAAATAGCTCAAGCTCTGTCAGATTGGATGGAGAGCGTCTGTGAACAGCAATTTTCAAGTCTTCACACAGAGATTGAGAATCCACAGATTCTCAATTGGATTTAGGTCTGGACTGTGACTGGGCCATTCTAACGCATGGATATGCTTTGATCTAAACCATTCTATTGTAGCTCTGGCTGTATGTTGAGGGTCGTTGTCCTGCTGGAAGGTGAACCTGCGCCCCATTCTCAAGTCTTTTGCAGACACTAACAGGTTTTCTTCTAAGATTGCTCTGTATTTGGCTCCATCCATCTTTCCATCAACTCTGACCAGCTTCCCTGTCCCTGCTGAAGAAAAGCATCCCCCCAACATGAAGCTGCCACCACCATGTTTCACAGTGGGGATGGTGTGTTGAGGGCGATGTGCAGTGTTTGTTTTCTGCAACAGAGCGATTTGCTTTTAGGCCAAAAAGTTCAGTTTTGGTCTTATCTGACCAGAGCATCTTCTTCCACGTGTTTGCTGTGTCCCCCACATGGCTTCTCACAAACTGCAAACGCGACTTCTTATGGCTTTCTTTCAACAATGGTTTTCTTCTTGCCACTCTTCCATAAAGGCAGATTTGTGGGGTGCAGTTCTAATAGTTGTCCCGTGGAAAGATTCTCCCACCTGAGCTGTGGATCTCTGCAGCTCCTCTAGAGTTACTATGGGCCTCTTGGCTCCTTCTCTGATGAATGCTCTCCTTGCCCGGCCTGTCAGTTTAGGATGATAGCTATATCTTTGGTAGGCTTGCAGTTGTGCCATACTCTTTCCATTTTCGGATGATGGATTGAACAGTGCCCTGTGAGATGTTCAAAGCTTTAGATATTTTTTTATAACCTAACCCTGCTTTACGCTTCTCCTCAACTTTATCCCTGACCTGTCTGGTGTGTTCCTTCGCCTTCATGATGCTGTTTGTTCACCAAGATTCTCTAACAAACCTCTGAGGGCTTCACAGAACAGCTGTAATTATACTGATATTAAATTACACACAGGTGGACTCTATTTACTAATTAGGTGACTTCTGAAGGCAATTGGTTCCACTAGATCTTAGTTCGGGGTATCAGAGTAAAGGGGGCTGAATACAAATGCACCCCACACTTTGCAGATATTTATTTGTAAAAAAAATTGAAAACCATTTATCATTTTCCTCCCACTTCACAATTATGTGCCACTTTGTGTCAGTCTATCACATAAAATCCCAATAAAATACATTTATGTTTTTGGCTGTAACATGACAAGATGTGCAAAATGTCAAGGCGCATGAATACTTTTTCAAGGCACTGTACATGAACATACAAGGCCAAATTTGACTTTCCAGTTCACCACTTTGCTGCATTGATTTATAATCACATTTATGCGGTATGTTTTTACTCGGGAGACTGATGATTGCGTTTTAGGTTTTCACTAAATACATAAAAGCAGTCTGCAACCATAGTAAAATTCCAAAACCTGTATGATCATTTTGGAATTGACACAAAGGGAAAAGCTATAATCATGTTTGCATGATGGACCCTGACTTCTCCGCCCTCTCACAAAACATCCTGTGTTGTCTTTTTTTTTTTTTTACAGCGTTTCGTAGGGCATTACGTTTTGATTTATATTTCCCACAGGCTGGCAGAGCAGTACAAGGAGCAGAGCTGGATGGCAATGTCCCAGTTGGAGAAAGAGCTGCAGCAGATGGAAGCGCAGTATGAACAGGAGTTTGGAGATGGGATGGAGGATTATGAAGAGGAAGTAGATGAACAGCAGAATGGTTAGTGACCTGTACTAAAAGGTGGAGGGGAGATCTCACTCACAGCAGAGGCTTCTTGTCATCTGGATTGGTTCAATTTGGGTAAAAAAAGTAATGTCTTAAGCAACTCTATTTTTATATCCACAAATCAAAAGGTCAGCACCCGGGTAAGCAATGCACATAAAATCTTCTTTATTTTATATGCATATGGATACAAAACAATCCAACACACAAACTAACGCTAATGCTTCCCGCCCTTATAGGCCTTAGCAATACGACTAAGGGCGTAAAGGCTTCAGCATTAGTTTGTGTATTGGATCCTTTGGTATCCCTAGGAGTATGAAATAAAGAAGATTTTATGGGCATTGCAAACCTGGGTGCTGACCTATTTGTGGATTTTGGATTGACTGTGACTGGCTGTGGTCTTGGCACAGGCAGTGTTTGCTCCATTCTACAAGGAATATAGAGGTTGCAACACTATGCCTAAGTTCACAATGGGAACCGAGTGTGAATCGCACTACATTCCTGTGCAAATCACATGCGATCACATTCATTTTTGATGGTCCACACCGCATCAGTGTGAATCAGGGCTATATCTTCATGTTAGGAGTTTTATATACTAAAATATCTCCATGGTCAGTATAAATAATTTATTCAATTACTTTTTTGTCCCGAGTACTATACAAAGGACAAGGGGACATCTCTGTATGCAGACATATTTTACCATCAGTTTATGAAGGGCTTCTTTACAGTAAGTGTAGTAAAGCTGTCCAGAATTGTTTTTCTATTTTGCATGTGTCCGATTTGGCTTCACAAGTTACTATGTCCCTAGACAAAACCCTTTACTAGAAGGTGCGGATACAGTAAAGAAGGGTTGGACCTTCTAATCATGTTTTTATTGCTGTTTTTGTCCCCGTGGAGGATATTCACCACTCTGATTGTAATGGTGATCATTGTCACAAAGAAAGAAAGTGAAGGGAAATCCAAAATGTTAGCTTTGTCCCTCGAACAAGAGGTAATTGGGATACCGGTTCCAGGCACAGTTGTCTATGAGGGGAATGTCCTGCATTTTGGGAGATTTCCTCTAACTTCCTGTTGTGTCTTTGAGACAGGAAATGAAGGTAAATTCCGCCAATGGTACACAGACAGCAAAAAATGAACTGGCAGAGGTTAATATTCTGTTGATGGTGGATGTTCCCCTAACAGTGCCATGTGCTATTTTTAAGACCGTGATACAGTGAACCGGTTTAGTTTCACTGCTTTGGAAATATATGTGGCTTGAATCAGGGTACTACAGCTTCCGTCAGAGCCTAAGGCTACAGTCACACCAGTGGTTTAGGCTGGTGTGAATAGTAGCGGCAGGAATCTTCTGATATCTGCTGTGGTTCCAAGCGGCTAAGTGCAGATGCCGTCCCCATTCATTATGAGAGGTTGTCGGCCGGGGTAGCTATTCACGGCTCTCTGTGCAGCTATCCATTTCCTGCGGTGATCACTGGCTGTGCAGACAGCTGCAAATCCCTGCAGCCATTGGTGACTTGTCATTATAGTGAATGGGGCCGTCAGCTGCACCGAGCTACTTAGAGCCTCAGCAGGGATCAGAAGATTTTTGCTACTACAATTCACACCATCCTAAGTCACCCGTGTGAATGTAGTCTGACAGCCCAGATGTCCTGCTGTGTGACCTATTCTCTGTGTGGTGGTTGTTTTCCATTCATCTTCTTCTGGTTGTACAATTTCCTGTAGATCTACCAACCACAATGCAATGTAAGGATCACCATACAATCTCAGTGTAGAACGGTCTTCAGATTTTTTTTCAAAACACTGTTACCAAAAGTATTGGGACACCTGCCTCTTTACATGCACATGAACTTTAATGGCATCCCAGTCTTAGTACGTAGGGTTCAATATTGAGTTGACCCACCCTTTGCAGCTATAACAGCCTCAACTCTTCTGGGAAGGCTGTCCACAAGGTTTAGGAGTGTGTCTATGGGAATGTTTGACCATTCTTCCAGAAGTGTATTTGTGAGATCAGGCACTGATGTGGATGAGAAGGCCTGGCTCACAGTCTCCACTCAAATTCATCCCAAATGTGTTCTATCGGGTTGAGGACAGGACCCTGTGCAGGCCAGTCAAGTTCCTCCACCCCAAACTCCCTCATCCATGTCTTTATGGACCTTGCTTTGTGCACTGGTCCAAAGTATATGATGGAGGGGGGATTATGGTGTGGGGTTGTTTTTCAGGGGTTGAGCTTGGCCCAAGGGGACTCTTAAGGCGTCAGCATACCAAGACATTTTGGACAATTTCATGCTCCCAACTTTGTGGGAACAGTTTGGGGATGTCCCCTTCCTGTTCCAACATGACTGCACACCAGTGCACAAAGCAAGGTCCATAAAGACATGGATGACCGCGTTTAGGGTGGAGGAACTTGACTGGCCTGCATAGAGTCCTGACGTCAACCCAATAAAACACCTTTGGATGAATTTGAGTGGAGACAGCAAGCCAGGCCTTCTCATCCAACATCAATGCCTTACCTCACAAATGCACTTCTGGAAGAATGGTCAAACATTCCCATAGACACACTCCTAAACCTTGTGGACAGCCTTCCCAGAAGAGCTGAAGCTGTTATAGCTACAAAGGGATGGACCAACTCAATATGGAACCCTACGGACTAAGACTTGGATGCCATTAAGGTTTATGTGCGTGTCCCAATACTTTTGGTAATATAGTGTATGTAATCTGGGGACCTACCTAATCTATCCAATCAACTGAAGCAGGGGGGGCGTGACCGGATGTGAGCTGAGCCGGACGCATAGCAAAGAGCTCCTGACATCCTTCACTAAAATCCTGCATCATCCGCGCGCTGGACTATCGATTTCGGCCCATCCTGTGCCTAACTACCTGGATCATCATCCTACACCTCTCATCCGCTCCATCTTCGCGCTGCTGGCCGGATTGGTGAGTTTGCTGGGTCGGGCCTAGCGCTTTGCCTCCGGCCTGTCCAGCGACTGTGGCCGGCCTCCCCTCCGGTTGTTCTGGGCCTTGGAGGAGTGTTGTAGTCGCTCCCTGGATCCGGTGGGGGATCATACTCCCCGGTTACATTGCAATATTGGGCGGATGGTGAGAAGGGGAGCATCTGGGGACTGTTAGGCTGCCGAGTTACCCGTGGTGCGGCCTACCGCCGCCATCTTGCTACACCCGCGGTCCTCTCGGTTGTGGCCCACCCTGCATCCAGCCTGAGCTCCCTCTCCTGTGCTGGACTACCCTGATTGTCTCTGGGACTATTTCACAGTGGGGCCTGGGACACTACTCCCCTCTACCCCTGCACTAGCTGTGCGGATTTTTCTTTCCTCCGGAGGTTCCGGGCTGACTGAGCAGCCTCCCCTGTGTATCTCACACATTGAAACAACTGTGCCACACTGCTGTGCCTGTGGGCCTGAGACACCCCCTGCTGACTAGTTGCCTGTGGCTGTCTTGAAGCTTGCTGAACCGAATTGAATTTGCTTCCTCAGACTACAGGCCCTTTACTGTCCTGAATTGACTTTGTATATGTTCTCTGACAAGCTCCGGTCTAGCCGCCTGGCAACAACTCCTGGAGCTGAGGCTGCGGGTACATCTACACCGGTCAATTCTCAAAAGAGACGCAATATGTCTAAGGGTACGCAGACATCCGCCTCTAAGACCATGGCGGGGAAGCCTACATCTGCCGACCTATTAGCGGCCATAACAGCTTGCAAAGAGACACTTACGGCTAAAATAGATTATGTCTCCACTGATCTTGGACTTATCCGTAATGATTTGGACAAATTCCGCTCACGGTTAACAGAGGCTGAGGACCGAATTGCGCGGGTGGAGGATATGGTTCATACTGATTCCACGGAGCTCCATGCTCTCCAGAGGCAGGTGAGGGCGCTGCAGGATAAGGCGGCGGACACGGAGAATCGCCTCCGTCGTAACAATCTCAGGATCCTGGGGCTACCGGAGAAAGCGGAGGGGACTAAGCCAGCCGAATTTGCTGAGAAATTTCTGACCGACTTGCTGGGCCTCCGTGGACTCCCTCCGACCTTTGTTGTGGAGCGGGCACATAGGGTGCCCACCGCTCCCCCCATACCTGGAGCGCCTCCTCGGCCATTCCTTTTAAGGCTTCTCAATTTCAGAGATCGAGATATGATCCTGGCGGCTGCCCGGAACACTCCAGATCTTTGCTATAATGACGTCAAAATCTCAATTTTCCCTGATTTTTCACCCGAGGTTCAGCAAAGGAGACGCACCTTCACGGAGGCCAGAAGGCGACTACGGGAACGAGGACTTAAATATAGTCTTTTATTTCCAGGTAGACTGCGGGTGGTGGATGGGGCCACAGTTCGTTTTTTCGACACAGCGGAAGCTGCAATGGCCTGGTTGGACATCAAATAATACACATCTGTACTCAGTGTGCACAGAATCTGATGATGCAAATAGCATACCTGTCTTTTCTGCTACCACAATGGCCGTATGTTGATGCTACACCTTGCTTTGCTGGGTCTGACATTTATCCTGCAACCAATGGCTGAAAGGAATATTGGGCAACGTATCCTACCTTTTTTGTCCAGGCACTGACATTTTAAGGAGCTCTGCTGATTGAGTTTTGATTAAGCTACCAGCTTCTTTACTGGCATTTTTTCCCCCTTTTTTTTTTTTTTGTTGCTGGTAGGCTGGCTTGTCCTTCGACTTCACGATCTCGCCTTTTCTTAGAGTTTGAACTGTTATTTGACTCTGTCGATTACTGTTTTTTGGGTAAAAACCAATACTCCTGGGTCATGGAAGTGGTCCTAGGTGGCATTGGTAGGGTAGGCCCATTGGCCTTGGGTATATTGGTTCCTTGTGGACTGTTATGATGTTTTCTCTTTTTTTCTTTTTAGTCCTAAAACTTCATTTTTACTGTTTCATTGCACAAATCTGGTCTGGTGGCTCTGTATTGTGCTTACTAATCCATTTTTTTCCCATACAGGTACTGGTCAGTGCCTATTTTGCTGCTCCTCTGGTCCTCACGCTCTTTCACCCTCAGATTTCTAGTATCATTAATCTCAACCCCCATGGCTAACTTAAAGAGAGGCTCTTTTGCGATAATGTCATGGAATGTAAGAGGCCTCAACTCGAAATTTAAAAGGGCTTTAATGTTTAAATATGTCAAGTCCTATGCCCCTCAAATACTACTTCTTCAGGAGACGCACCTGATGGGCAGCAAGATCATGGCGCTTAAAAAACCTTTGGTACGAAACGCATTTCATGCCACGTATTCTAATTACGCTAGAGGGGTCTCAATACTGATCAGTAAATCCCTTAATTGCACAATAGATGCGGTACATACTGATCGTGCAGGTAAATTTGTGCTGTTGGTTTTGTCTATGTGGGGACAGAGATATGCTATAGTCTCACTCTACATACCACCCCCATTCTCTGATGAAATACCGTATACTGTATTGGAGAAGGCCTCTACGTATTGCCCGGCAAAATTACTCATTATGGGTGACTTTAATGCTGTGTTGTCCCAGGCGCTGGATAGACCCTGCTAAAACCAAGGGGGGGGACCTTAGTGGGTGGGCACAGACTGTAGACCTGACGGAGATATGGAGATGGAAGCACCCCTCTCTCAGAGACTACTCCTGCTTCTCTACATATATTCTGTCAAAAGAGGAGCTACAGGGAGACATCACGCCATCAGCGTGATTCGACGAGGCGGGATTGGCGACGGCGTTCACTGTACATAACAGGAGAGTATTTCCGGAACTTACGTAGGGTAAGTTATGGTCCACACCGTCAAGGGCGTAATCTAACGGTCATCGGGAGGTAGTGGGGACCATAAAGGAGATTTCGAAACCCTACCCTATAGGTAAAGTGTGGATTGGAGGTGTACCTACATAGTATGGAAAGGGGTCTAAAGTCACTTTGATCGTCACCTGACACCAGTCTGTCCGGCGATCCTTCCATTCTTCGACATTGTTGTAGAACCTCGTATCGTCTTAATCGCTTCCGGTCCAGATACGCTCTCCGGCAAAATACTCTACATCTCTTCGTCCTCATCAGAGACTCTCTCCCCACGAAGGTAGAGGTATAGAGGCAGTCCAGATGTCAGACACGGGT
>BLSH010023537.1:418499-454398 GCA_018402905.1 Glandirana rugosa
CTTTTTTTTTTTTTTTTTTTTTTTTTTAGGCCGTCAGCAATAGTAGCACAGCACACAGAAGCTTCCAAGCACGATTTCAAGCTAGCCAGAAAAATGAAACAACTTGGCTACTCAGGTTAAAAACAAAGGTTTTTATTGAATATGTTTGCAGATGCATGTTAACCACTTCAGCCCTGGAAGGACTTCCTGACCAGGCCATTTTTCTGCAATACTCCACTGCATCGCTTTAACTGACAATTGTGCGGTTGTGCGGCGATGGACCAAAACAAAATTTATGTCCTTTTTTTCCCCACAAATAGAGCTTTCTTTTGGTGGTATTTGATCACCACTGCGGTTTTTATTTTTTACGCTATAAACAAAAAAAGAGTTTTTCTTCTTTCTGCTACAAAACATATCCAATAAAAGAAATTAAAAAAAAAAAAAAAAATTTATTCTTCAGTTTAGGCCGTTAAATATTCTTCTACATATTTTTGATAAAAAAAAAAAATCGCAATAGGCGTATATTGATTGGTTTGCGCAAAAGTTATCATGTCTACAAACTATGGGATAGATTTAGGGACCTTCTTTTTTTTTTTTTTTTTTATTTTTTTTTTTGTTTTTACTGGTAATGGTGGAGATCTGTGAATTTTAGTGGGACTGCGACATTGAGGCGGGCAAATCTGACCCCAAATGACACTTTTTGGGGACCAGTGACATTATTACTTCTAATTGATCAGTGCTATAAAATGCACGGTTGAATGTATAAGTGACACTGGCAGGGAAGGGGTTAACACTAGGGGGCGATCAAGGGGTTATGTGTGTTCCCTGGGTGTGTTCTAACTGAAGGGGGGATGGGCTTACTAGGACATGACGGAGATCGCTGTTCCCGATCACTGGGAACAGCAGATCTCAGACATGTCCCCTGTCAGAATGGGATTCCACCTTGTTTACATAGGCAGATTCCCATTCTGCCTCTACACTGCGATCGCGGGTTGCCGGCAGACATTGAGTCCGCCGGACCCACAGGCACGCCCCTGCAGCGGGCGCATGCACGCACCCACTATCCCACATGCACGGACCACTGTACAGCTACGGCGGTTCGTGGAGGAGAGCGGCTGGTCGGCAAGTGGATAAAGCCATATTGGCGCATCAAGTCATCTCTATAGAGTGTGTTCCGTAATTCAAAACTATCGGAGTTCCCAACTATGGGGCACATTTAAGAATGTATAAACCTGAGGGTAGGCTCACCTGCCGACAGCCCAGTCTTCCATAAAGATACAAAAACACACCAGAAACCTGGACATTGCGATCCTGCCATTAACACATTTCCTGTTCTCAGGTGACAACGCTCCCCCACTGCACTGTATCTGTTGAGGTGCAGCTTTGTCAAAAAGTTAAATGACAGCAACACTATTCAACAACAGTACAATACATATACAACAATATAACAGTAGAATACATATTTGAAATACATGTTTTGGGGTTTTCTATTATTGCTTCATCAACGATACCTCTGTTTGGTGAGAAATAACATACTATCCAATGAGGAGGCTGGAAGTGGGAAGGTCCAGTACAAACCACAAAGCCGAACTAAGAAGAATTGATGAAAGAGATGCTGTCAGGACTGGCATGGTCCACTCTTGTCACTATCCAGAAAAGCACCCTAAAGGAAATATCATCTGGTAATGCCGGATATGAAGGACCATGTGACTCAGTCCCTTTACCTTTACTCTGTGGCAGCGCTTGGCCCATCATTGTCATCTGGCAGAGGTCTGACAAGATCTTGCACAGGGCTTCCGTACTTTGCATCTGTTGGCTGGATGGAGTTTGTAATATTGACAAGGCCGCTTGCTTTTTGTTACAAGGCCACCAAGCACAGATTCCCTTTAACCGCTTCAGTGCTGGGCACTTTCACCCACTTCCTGCCCAGGCCAATTTTCAGCTTTCTGCACTGTCACATTTTGAATGACAATTGCGCAGTCATGCAACACTGTACTCATATCAAATTTTCTATCATTTTTTTTCCACAAATACAGCTTTCTTTTGGTGGTATTTAATCACCACTGGGTTTTTATTTTTTGCTAAAAAAAAAAAAATAGACTGAAGATTTTGAAAAAAAAATGTTTTCTTAGTTTGTGTCAGAAAATATTGTAAATAAGTAATTTTTCTCCTTCACTGATGTGCGCTGATGAGGCGGCATTGATGGGCACTGCTGGTGGCAGTAATGAGTGGGCACTGATTGGTGTCACTGATGGGCACAGACTGGCATCACTTGCTGGGCGCTTTTGGGGCTGCATCGTAAACAGGGATTACCTGTACAGTCTCCCCTGCGAGAAGATGCCACTGATTGTCTCTCCTCTCCTCACACTCTTTCAGTGTAAGGTGAGGAGAGCCGATAAACGCCACTTCTGCATTTACATGTGATTGGCTGTGATTGGACACAGCCGATGATCATATTGGTAAAGAGCCGCATCATCGGCTCTTTCCCGAGATCCGCGATCGCCTTGCTGCGTGCCAACCTGCCCTATACGGCATTCTGGAGGAGGTTAAAGGAAAGCTGTTTGTGTAATAAGAGAAGTATGTAGGAGGCCATTGATGATCTTTTAAAAATTCCTGTTGCTTTGGTGCTCCTGCTAATCTATCATCAGTAGTGGTAGCTTCTGGGCCAGCTATAATGTTTAATAAGTGCAGCGTTTCCACACACAAAACTGATTTTTAGAAATGGGTCTGCAATGGCAGTCCACACATTCTACTCACCATAGTTCTTCTTCATATGGTGGTTTGCAATTGAGATGTTTTTGTCTTCTTTCTTCAGAGCAAACAAAAAGCAAAAAAAGAAAAAACAAAAAGGCTGTAAGGTGAGTGCTTAAGTACCACATGTAATTTTTCATCAAATGTAAAGTGCATATAATTGAAGTGATTATGAAATCGAGCAGCAGGCAATGTCAAGGTCAAGTGTTTTGTTTGGAGGATGTTTGGGTCAGACATTTATATGACCTGCCTCCTTAAAGTAGACCTTGCATTAAAATGGAACGTTCACTTATTCAGTTGTAGGCCAGATTTCCTCAGTGTGTGTCGAAGGACACACCGAGGAGGCTTGGGAGCGAGCACGCACAGAACAGGTAAGTTTAACATGTTTAAAATTTAGCATCACTTGTCTTCCCGTGAGATTTGGGATCCTTGTCAGGCCTGTGACAATATGCTCACCCAGGCACCATGTGAAACTTGGGTGTAAGGTAAGTATTTATTTTTTTATTTTTTTCTTCTTTCAAAATTTATTTCCTATATCTTTGCTTCTAGAATCTATATTGCTACATTGACAAGGCTGGCCAAATACATTTTGGACATCTCACAGTATCATTAAAGAGTAAGCTGGCCTTTACAGAAAAATCTGTAAGACTCCTTACCCTTACCACGGCCTCGGCCCTAGTGTGAAAAGCGCTGCTCGTTTTTAACGGTGCTATACCGCTCTCTAAGCGGCGCTTTTAGGCCGCTAGCGGGACGCTTTTAACCCCTAAGAAGGGGTTAAAAACTCCAGTGTTGCAACGATTGTGAAGTGCTTTTCAGGCGCTTCGGAAGCACTGCCCATGCATTCCAGTGGGCAGGGGCAGTTTAGGAGTGTTGTATACAGTGCACCCAACCAGCCCCAAAGATGCTGCTTGCAGGAGTTTTTTTTTTCCAGTCCCGCAAGCTCACCGCCCCAGTGTGAAAGCACTCAGGCTTTTACACTGGGGTGGCATGGGAGGCAGTTTTCAGGCCCTATTTCTGGTGCTAAAATGCCTGAAAACTGCCTTGGTGTGAAAGGGGTTTTAGGTGAACTTACACTGGACCTCCTTCCTCCTCATCCTCCCCGGTCCCGCTGACCTGGAGTCCGCCGATCACCTCGTATAGCCGCCGCACCGGTCTGGGACATCGAAATCAACCTCGGCTCAATCTTCTAAATGTACCTAGTCAGGAAGAACGTATAGGAGCATTCTAATTGGTTGGCGCTGTCACATGGATGGCAATGACCCGTGTAGCCCGACCTAATCCCTGGACTGGTAAAGCAGCAGTACGATCTGTCAGAACGGGTGATCGTCGGACTCCAGGTTAGCGGACCAGGTGTGGTGGGATTGAGGTCCAGTGTAATTTCACCTTACAGATTTTCTGTAAAGGTCATCTTACACTTTAACCAATCTGTGTGAGAGGACATGTTTACAGACTGCCAAGAACATAAATACGTACAGCAGTCCTGGCTTCCCTGGTGGAATGGGAGAACCTGGGAACCACTGTGGGCAGCGGTGGGAGGGGGATGACCTTCAGAGCGCTGTAAAAGTGAGACCATATTCGTGGTACTAACCACTTCCGGTGAGGACGTATGTATACATGTCCGATGGGAAGTGGTAAAAAAATACCTCTGAAAAGCATATGTTCTGTCTATTCAATGATTGCAGAAACAACCAAAAACCTGTTGTTTCTGCCAAAAATCCAGTGCTGTCCTGTTTACTCTAGAGCAGGGGTCGGCAACCTCTCAGAGGTTGAGATCTACCGGGACAACATGGAGAATATCAAAGATCTCTGGGTGAGGGGGCATTTAAAAGAACCACTATTGTGCCCCCCAATAAAAAAAAATAAACCGCATCAGCATGTAGTCACAGTAGTGTCTTCTTACCCCCTTCATATCACCCCACCCCACATAATGATGTCCTCTACCCCGATGACCCCCCTCCATACCAGCTTTGGGGGTAGCCATCTGTGCAGTGTTGGCTGAGCTACTAGGGTTCACCTCTGATCTCGATGACCCACTATCTGCTCCTGTGCTGCAATTAGGTGGCAGATTTCTCCCTCTGGGCATATCCCTACTTGGGGAGTTAAGGAGAAGAGGTGGTTCCCATAAGCTCCCAGGACTTTTCAAGGCTGGACTATGTTCCTCTACCCTCTAACTCTCAAGACAGCGGGTACAGGAGGAGGAAGTGTGCACTAAGTAAAGGGGACAGGCTGGAGGATAAAGCCACCTGTGTGTGCCTGTCTGCAGTGCCGGACCTCAGAGGCTGAGAGTGGCTGCTACCGGGGTGGATTTGAATTAAATGACTAGCAAAAAGGTTTGATTTAAATCGTAATTTTTAAAGAGCAACTGTCATCTCTGTCACGCAGTGGCTCCTCCTCTGACCCGCTGCTGACTCACCAACAGTCCTATTCACTTTAATGGGATGGCTGGGGATGCAGCAGTGACACAAGGTGAGGGATGTGGTGGCAGCAGGTGAGTGGATGCCCGCTAACAGGCGCTGCCATGATGGATCTGAAAAGACAGGTGCTCCTTAAATGTAAGGACTTCTTCTTGCTGGTAGTTAGAATCTTTAATATTTGCAAACAAAATGAAGGTTTCCTATTTAGAATAATAAGCTGTCAGGTTAGTAAAACAGCGATATCAGAACCGATTCAATCATACAGTTTGTAGTGTACATAGATGTGCAAAACAATGGAATAAAGAAATATTCCTGAACTTTGTTTTATCTCATGGTTACTGTGATGTTGTGTGAATGCATCAATGCAGTGCATGCTATGTCAGCTTGCAGAGCTTGGATTCATTGAATGTAAATATTGCAGAATATACAGCTTCATGATACATAACGAAGCTCCATTTCATGCTGAATAAACTAAATTATTAATGTATCCTAAGTAGAAAACTATTCTTAGATAGATTTTTACTCCAAAAGCATTGTATTAAAATAAATTTGATAATAAAAAAAATCGATCAAAATCAAATAAATCTGAATTTTTTTTTTTAAATGAACTGTTTTATCCACCCTGGCTGCTACACTGCACTGGGGATAAAGCAGAGGCTGGGGAGTAAAAAGAAAACTGCAGGGTATACAATGCACTGCAAGCTTTATCTTCTCACAGGACCATCTTGGATACGCCCCCATAACAGCTTAGCAAGCTGGTGATTGGCTGCTAGGACTGCTCGTCATCCTAAAAACCAATCACCTGCTGGTTAACTTGATAGGTTAACTGAGGCAGCGCCTGCTCCTGCCCTCAGTCCAGTACTGTGCTGCCTCCCTGCTCTTTGATCTGCAGCGAACATGAGAGCGGGGGAGGCAGAAAGTGAGGATTGGCAAAGCAGAAACGCGTTTGTGATATACCTGTCGGCTGCCAGTGGTTGACGGGTAGATCGCGATCGTCAGGTTGCCGACCCCCGGTCTAGAGTGTTATCAGCCCTGCCCAGTTCACATGTATGAACTATAGAACACCCCCCCCCCTCTATGGAGAGGAGTTCACAGCCCCCTACATATTTCCTATCCAAGCCAGACAAGGCTGTTCCTACATAGATACGTTGTGGTGAGTATTAAAATGGTAGTAAAGGCTTTAGTTTAAAAAAAAAAAAACCCTGCAAGGTAAAGGCATAATGTGCTAGTATGTACTTTCTTTGAAATGAAAAAGCCCTCCAGCAGCGCCTTGTCAACACTGCACAGGCTGTTCCTTCCATGTTCACGGGCTGTGGCCGCTTTAATGGCTGAGCCACGATAACGTCGCTCATATGCTGTTCTCTCAGAGTGCATGTGCTGGCTACTCCCTAGAATATCTCCTAAACGGTGCACATTTAGGAGATACTCATTTTACCTACAAGTACGTTTTATTATAAGCATACCTGAAGGTAGAGTTTACTACCACTTTAATGCCCTATGACAGGAAGTGTGTTCCTGGCAGGATCACCAATTAAAAATAAAGAAAAGAAAGCCACTACATATAAGGACCAGTAAGGTGTAATATATATTACATTTCAGTGTCTGGGTTTAGATACACTTTATTTAAAAGTTAATTAACCATGTTCCTGTATGAACAAAGAGAAGGTATTATCTGTAAGAAGGGAGATTTGATATTCATACCCTTGTGTTGGTTACGGCTCTCATTGGATTTTTTTTTCCTTTTTTTCACAACAGATGCCAGAGGACGACATGCTGGTAGAAAATGATGGGGAGAGCAATGCAAAAAATGAAACCATACAACCTAAAGAGGATGACACTATCCTGAACACTGTCCCAAACAACATAGAGCCTCAAGACAACCTCATCCAAGATACAGAAACCGTGATGGCTCCTGAGATGAGTGAAGAAAAACCGTAAGTTGCCCCAAAGGTTTATATCCGAGTAATCCTACAATCAGGACATAGAATGAGCTCAGTTCTGTTTTCTGTATTTTACAGAGCACCAAAACTCAAGGGGAAGAAAGCAAAGGAAATTAAGAAAGCTGCAAAAATTGCAGCCGTACAGGAAAATGAAGAACAGGTAATTATTTGAAGTATGAATACTAGGTGCATCCACTCGCACCAAATAATAATGTATATAATGGTGGAAAAATATATATTCAATCAAAGGTGTAACTAGAACCTTCAGGGCCCTGGGGCAAGAAATTATGAAGGCCCCCCCTGGCCAGGGCCCTTCCCTCTTCTCGCTAATCCTGGGGCCCTCTACTTCCATCACGGGTGTCTTTATTACGGTCCCACAGTGGCACCCTTTCACAAGTTCTGCAGCGGGCCCCCTTACTGCCATCTTTGGGCCTCCCCATTGTGGTGAAATGCCAGGGCCTGGTCACAATTGCAACTATTGCAATCCTGATAGTTCCCTCACTGGTTTCCGTAGTTTTTCATTTTTATTTTATTATTTTTTTACCATTTCATATTTCTTTTACAATTTTATTTTTATTATTTTTTACTATTTTTTTAGGAGCTCTATTGGGGGGCTTTGATGAGATATCAGGGCTCTAAACAAACCTCAGCCCTCAATCTCCATCTGTGTAGCCTCAGCTGCACCAAATAAATGGACAGGAATAGTTGAGTACTGAGCCTCCCATTCATTCAGAAATGGCAGTATAGTAAAAAACAGTTTACTATGCTTCAGTTATGAATGAACCAATTGGTACCAATCACTGACTGTCCATTCAGAAAAGGAAGGAGCCAGTAAATGACAAATTTACCGACCCATTCCCATCTCTCCATCATGACACATCTTCTACAGCAGCTGGCAGGAGAGAGGAGGGGGAAGACAGCAGCTCTGTGGGGGGTGGGGGAACCAGGGAAGCACACGGGGACCCTGGGAACAGCAGAAGATAACTAAACTGTATAGTAGGGGTGGGGGCAGCATATAGAGGTACCAATCTCCTCCATTAGGAAGAAAATGGAGGAGATTGGTTCCTTTAAATGCTGCCCCCACCATCCCTAGGTGTACAAGGGAGGCACATGGGCCCCCTGGAGCATGGGGCCCGGTTGCAATTGCAACCCCAGTAAACTTTTTTGGTTACACCCCTGTATTCAATACGCAAACTTGATTGTTTTAAAATTTAATGCAGCTGCGGTTTCCAAACCCTTAGGTTATGTTGGTATAATATAGGCAAAGGCAGATTACACAGCGCTTGCTATTTACATACGTGTAAACAAAACCTGAAATTGTTACAATTTGAAAATCAAAAGCTGCAAAAACATATAGTGAAAGTGTTTGTCAAACACCGTGATAAAAGTGTGTCAAAAAGTCCCAAAGTGAATCCTTAAGGTTCAATATGTTGAAAAACTCTTGCATGTATCGTGACTTCAGTCGGAAAAAACCAATGGAGAAACCACCGCGTGAGGTAAGGATCCGCACTTACCAGATGGCGTTGACCCCCCTTTGCCTTATAGCAAGAGGGATCAAACAGAGCTTTGTGTGTCTCCAAGACCTCCTGGCATCCACTGGCCAAGTTCTCAGAGATCTTCCTCCCTGTGCACCAAAGAAACCAGTGCGGGATATCACTAGGAGAAAAAATGTATAGGAACAAAAGACAAGCTCCTCATGGTGTAATACCATTTAAAAAGTCTTTATTAAACCCTCCATGGGCTGTACATGACAAATAGTAAACAAAAAGTTTAAAACCTCTCGAGACAACTGCACCTAGCATAAAAAACGTGGAAGTGGCTGGACCTGTACCAACAGGATTGGCGTGCGTTCCACCTGTGTGTGAGGCGTATAGCAATGTGCATCCCAGCTTGCCACGTTTCGTCATCAAAATGACGTCTTCAGAAGCTGGAAATCACACCGTTATCGACTCTGTTTTTGCAGATTTTGTTTTTCAAATTGTAACCGTTGTATGTTTTTTTTAACGCGTATGTAAAGAGCAAGCACTGTTTCATCAACCTTTGCCTCAATTATTTGAAGTAGTTAATACAGAAAAAGCTGACATTCAGCAGTATAATCCACATTTTGCAGAATAAAGGGTAAAAATCGTTACCAATGTAAATTTCTAGTATAAAACATGCTAATTTAAAGTGGATGTAAACGCTCACATATACCCAGTGATGTGAACAGCCTCCGATGATACACAGGGATGAAACAAATCTCCCTACATAAGTTTTACATGTGTATCTGCTGTCCTAACCTTTTATATATTCTTTAGAAAGTGCACATCCTGTTCAACAGTAGGAGTGTATTATTAACATACAGCCAAGACAGCTGATTGGAGGAAAGTCATACACCCCCACTTGGCAAAGGAAGGAAGTAATGTGCAGAGCTCTGCTGTGACAAGTCAAACGCTCTGCTAATCTATTTATAGCACCCTCCCACGACACAAACTGCAGACTGTTTTTAGGTCCCATCTCGGAGAACTTGTCAGAAGTTATCAGGCTGATAACAGCTATGGAGCAGCAGAAAGACGTGGGACTCTGTGCTTTGGAGCGAGATAAGAAAACACTACAGATCTATGTGCCCAGCTCCAATTTCATAAATCAGGTTTACATCCACTTTAAACTTGCTAAGCCAGACTGATAGGATAACTCTTTTCAGTAATGGGGGACTTTCTGGTACACCAGTCATATGATGGCATTTAACTGATTTCCACCTTAGCACTGGGCTGTGTGTCTTTAGTATCACAAGATTTTATAGACGGTGAGCACGACCTAAACATATAAGATAGCTTTTTCTTCAGTCACTCTTCCTGACTGCTCACTAGTATGGCCGCCTTGCTGTCACTATAGCAAGAAGACCATACTAGTAAGAACATCTTTAAACCAATCAAATGAGCTGGAATTTACATTTTACTACGGAAAACCTGTATAAAAGGTCACAAAAAAGGAAAAAGTGAACGAACACCCCACAATGGCCAGCACCATTCCCCCCTGCCTGCTGGACTCTCCTCCGTGGCTGGTTAGCCAATGTAGCAGTCTGGAGATTTGAAAGCTGTGATCCTTCTTCCTTCCCCTTCGGTCCTTATGGCTTTTGAAACGGTTCAAGGCGATTCCAAGTGGTCTCCTATCTGTCTAGGAAGTCCTAAGGAATGAAGGAGAAGAAGATCAAGGTTTGCAAATCCCCAGACTGCTACACCGGCTGCCTGGGCAGTGACAGCTAATCGCCCACAGAGGTAAGTGCGGCAAGGGACTGGGAGGTGGGGAGGGGTGGTAGGGTGCTTTAAAGCAAGGCTTGCTTTCAGGCTGGGTTCACACCTATGCAAATTGGATGCGGCTTACATCGCATCCAATTCGCAGGACACTTTGAAAACATGTTGTTTTCAATGTGTCCAGTTCACATCTGTGCAGTGCATTTGCTGTCCGCAAATGCGTTTTCTGTGCAGTGCGGTGCGAATCCCAGCCCCATTTTGCTCAATGGGAATGCATCTAATTTGGAGATGTGTTCCGCATTGAACAGGGATCTTTCCCCCTCCTCACTGCACCGCCCCTGTCAGCCGATGCGCTGTGAGATCGAACAGGAGACTCTGAACAGCAGTTTCTGTCTCTCACAGGCATCAGAGCTGGAATTTGCATCGGACAGGTGTGAATCCAGCCTCAGACTATTGGTTTCTTGTTGGTTTCTGTTAGAAAAGAAATCAATGCGTACATTGTTATGATTGCTTCATAATTCACAGCACCAATACAATCAGCCACAATAGAATTATGTACGCTTTCACCACATTGAATGTTCACTTGTTTTATATATCGAGTAACTGTGCCCACATTTTCTTTCTTTTTTATCTTAGTCTTTTGCCCCCATGCGATGCAACACCTGCGCTTCTGAGTTTCCAACGCGGAATAAACTGTTTAGTCACCTGAAGTCTACAGGACACGCACTGGCCACTGGTAACCCACCAGCAAATGCAGCAGCTCCCAAGCCCAAAAAAGACAAACGGAAAAATAAATGACCTCTTATGATAGTACTGAACTGGACTTGCTAATCACTACAGCCCATCAGGCTGTGTAATAGGAGCAAACCGCCTCCCGGTTCTCCTAGTGTCTACAGTCTGGGTTTCTGCTGGAAATGCATAAGCTGTCCCCTATTTATTTAAGGACTGATGACCATCCACTGAGGGGGAATGCCTGCTAAGCTATTAGAAGCAGTCAATTTGGACTACAGCTGTCCGTGACCCTTCAGCCACACTGTCAGTTTCTGCTTAAACGAAACAACGCTGTAATCATTTCTTCAATACTGTTCCTTCTACACGTGCAAATATGTTCTGGTCACATGGACAGACTTTTTCAGGGTGTGTTTTACAACCATGCTTCCTTAGCAGTGTTCGTTCCCCTTTTAAAGGTTAAATGCACCTTTATCACAGCAATCTGTACTTCATACCCCCCTATCTTGCAGATTTTGCAATGGAATCACATATCAGAGATTTGCAAGAAGCTGAGTAAATAAATAGGCATCTGCAATCTGTGGGTTAACCATGGGTCCCATTGCTGAGAGAATGTTGTTCTATATACTTCATTTGATAGGTATGTCACAGGTGAGGGTCTCTACTTATGATTGGCATCCACTCGGCATGGTTTCTGATCATGTGATCAGCAGATCAGATGCCAGCCTGAAGAGGCCATTTCAAATGTCTTCAGCCTGCAGAGGCCATTTCAGCTTGAAGACTTCCAGTCCTCTGTTTAATATGTTAATTATCAGATACAAATGCAGTATTAAAAAAATTGCAAAATCTATTTAATTTAAATGTTACCCATTTGTCAGGTAGTTATTAAAGCAGTATACCAATTAAGCCTTATGGCTGTAAAAGAATTCATACCCTTGCTGACGCTGCTAAATTTGGTCTGGGCCTCTAGGCTTTAGTGGTCTTTGTTCATGAAAGGTTAAGGCTGCTTGACTTTGTCTGGCTTGCACAGTGTTCTCCTTTCTGCTCAACACTTGTGCTGGGAAATTCATTTTTCCCCCCCCTGTGGTCAGATATGTATTAGATTTAGAGAACCTTGCAGAGTAATAAATACTGTACTGTCTCAGGGCACTCTAGACAGTGTAAGCTTTGCTTTCTGTAAATCCCTCTTGTGTGGCTCCAATTAGGATTTTGCTGTATAACATGGTGGAAGGCGTGGGATGAGTCTGGGGAGTTGTGATAAAGGTGGTTCTGCCCTTTAAACTCCACAATACAATTCTATTATTATCCAAGGTACAGAAAGAAAACACATTCATGGCAATGGTCTCAGGATTTGTCTACAACGGGGAGAAAAATTAGATTTTATAGGCAAAAGGGGGTCTGTCCAAGATGGTAAAGGATGGCAATAGGGAGAACTAAGACATCAGGTCCCTTTTTTTTTTTTTTTTTTTTTTTTAAAGCAAGCATTTTACAACGTTTTACCAAAAGCTGGCCATACACCAATCAAAATGCAGCCAATTCAGCAGGGATCAACCACATTTTTATCTGTCTGTCTCCATTTGATCAACTTCCATCAAAGGTAAATTTTCCAGCCGCTGATCAGTGGTGTCCGAATACATTGTTGTGGGGGGAAATGCCACCATCCACCTCATCTTTATATCCAACATGCTGCATCTGTGTATGGCCAGCTTTAAAATAGGTCCATTACTTGTATCTACCTGTGCTGGGGAACTCTGTACCTAATCTGTAACTAGTAGTATGACTTCCCTGACTTGGGAGATGAGCTCTGTCCTCAGTGTTATGTCCCACTATCCAAAAAGAGTGCTGTTTATTGATCACTGTGGTGGATAGTGGGATAATAAGTGAGTTTTGGGGAATAGCTCCAAAAAGCTCTTAAGTCTCCCGGGCATGGAGAAGAGGGTTTTCTTTTATTTATAAATATAATCGTACACTTCTTGTTGACTTGTGGTTTTGACCTGTTGCCCCCATGTGTGACACACGTTGGACTTTAACACCCACACTCATATTCATCACTGGGTGGGTGATAGCACACTCCCAGCACAGAGGCCGAGCTGATCCACACTAGTGATCAGTAGCTGGCTGGACCAGCTCCCTATTAGGTCACCACTGTGACAGCCAATCACAGTGGTCAAATGTTTGCTGATCTTCTCCCGTGTGGGCCTCCACCCACCCAGCCACGTCATTCCTTTTACAGAGTTCTGTGAATTGGAAACTACAAGTACCGATAGCCTTTGTCCTGCTGGCTTGTAGTTCTGAATTAACTACTGGGTTGCTCTTGAGCGCACTAGGTAATTCATTGTCTCTTCTTGACATTGCTCATACAGGCAGGTAGTTACACAGACAGCTTACAACAGACTGTCCACAAGAGCCCTGCATGGCATCTGCAATCTGCTTTGCAGGCTCATAGTAAAAATAATACATTCACCTTTTTCTTTTTTTATCTGAAAAAAGATGTGCATTTATTTTACAATGGTGAACTTATCCTTTAAAACAGATTTTCAGTTTAAGGCTCCATGCACACTAACTTAAAGGGGCTGTAAACCCTCAAGGTTTTTACTTTAATGCATTCTATGCATTTAGGTAAAACACCCCCTGTGAGGCAGCTCCCCCAGAGCCCCCCACTTTTACTTACCTGAACCCGGTCTTTTTAGCGACGGGGACGAGCACACCTACTTCAGCCAGTGTCTTGGGTCCTGATTGGATAGATTGATAGCAGCGCAGCCATTGGCTCCTGCTGCTGTCAATCAAATCCAATGACCCAGGGGGCGGGGCTGAGCTCTGTCTGCCTGTGTCAATAGACGCAGCAGCAGGACTCGGGAGTGCGCCCGCACAAGTGGCCCCAGGGAAACTCAACGCGGGGAGGAGCCAGAAGTGCTTCTGAGGGACCCCAGAAGAGGAAGATCGGGGCCATTCTGTGTAAAACTGCTGCACAGAGGAGGCAAGTATAACATGTTTGTTTTTTTAAAAAAACGAGACTTTACAACCCCTTTTAAAAAGCGCTCCTATCAGCAGATTTTGAGCATTTTTTGTTTTCTGCTTCTAGAAGCAAATAGTTTTATCCCATGTGTTCATCCACAAGATTTTTTTTTTTTTTGCATTTTTAAGAGTTATTTGCAAGCAGAAAAAAAAGCTGACTGTTCCTAACTGCTGCTAACAGCTGGCACAAAAATGCTATTATAAGTGTTTTTTTTTCCAGCGGTTTCTTCCGGAGTGCATGGAGCCTTAATGAATATTCCCAATGTTTTTAAATATATTCCTTCACAAGAGGTTATAGATAACTGAAGCCTTTTGCTCCAAATAATCAGTGTTTATAAAATGTTTGCATTATGCTAAAAGGAAATGTATGCATAAAATAGGCACAATTCACAAAGCTTTAGCACAAGGATTGCAGTCTTTATTTTAGTCATGTGACTAATTTTTAAATGTTATTGGACTCAGATGAAAATAACTTGCTTTTTTTTTTTTTCAAGTGGGGATGCCGATGTCTTAGCTTTGTGAATTGGGCTTAATGTGTCAGATGCAGTCTCATGTCCTAACATGAGAATTTATAGAATGTGTAAATTAAATTTTGCTCTGCTTTTGTAGCCTGAAACTCAGATACAGAAATGTTGGGGCTTATTTCCACATCATAATGTTTTTAGCGTGAGTTAAAGTACGATTGAACTTTCAGTTAAAATCGCTAAATACGTTCTAGGTTCATCAGAACAAAAAAAAAAAGGTGGGGGGATGCGTATCAATTCTGTTGCAAAGCCAGACAATGCTAAACATGAGCTCTGACACAGACCTGAAATGGATTTATTACAATTAGTAGCATTTATAAATTCCGCTTGACCGTTTAATTGTTCATCTGTTTTTAGTGAAAATCTGTCACCTTTTGCTGCCCAGGATTAAAGGGGTTGTAAACCCTCAAGGTTTTTCACCTTAATACATTCTATGCATTAAGGTGAAAAACCTTTTCACCTGCAGCAGCCCGCCTTTACTTACCTGAGCCCAAAACGATCCCGCGGTGGGGACGAGCCTCTAAGCTCACCCGTGCTGCTTCGGTCTTCATTGGCTGGATTGATAGCAGGGGAGCCATTGGTTCCCACTGCTGTCAATCAAGTCCAGTGACCGAGAAGCCTGGGGGCGGGGCCGAGTCCCGCTGTTTGTGTGAATACACGCAACAGCAGGACTCAGAAGCGCGCCCGCACGGGTGACCCCAGGGAAGCACTTCCCTGTGGTGGTCACTCGAGATGAGGAGGAGCCTGGAGGACCCCAGAAGACGGGGTTAGGGGCCACTCTGTGCAAAATTGGTGCACAGAGGAGGTGAGTATGACATGTTTGTTATTTAAAAAAAAATTTTAGCCTTTAGTATCACTTTAAGCTATAGGGGCTGCAGATACACAGAGAACCATGGGTATAGACTGCTAACTGACGGGCAGCTTGATTTGCTTCTACATTTTTTGCTAATTTGCTTGATGAATGTTCCTCTAGAGCAGGGGTCTCTAAACTATGGCCCTCCAGTTGTTCAGGAACTAAAATTCCCATCGTGCCTAGTCATTTCTGTGAATGTCAGAGTTTTACAGTGCCTTATGGGACGTGTAGTTCTGCAACAGCTGGAGGGCTGTAGTTTGGAGATATCTGCTCTAGAGTCTCCCAGTTTGCATTCTTTAGAAAGCAGCTGATTGGTTCACTTGAAAATCCTGTCCCCTGCCAGCATGCTGCAGAGAAGGGCCCTTTCTCTCTATGGAAGCAGTGATCTCTCTAACACCTCCCCCTGCTGAGTCACACTGCTGACATACAGAGGCCTTTCACTAGTTGCTGCTTTGTAAAGGAAACCCGCCTCCAACCCTCCTCTGGTCCTCCACCACACCCTGCACTTTCTACTTCCCAGCTCCACCCCCAGCTTCCGAGAGCAGCACAAGATAAGGGGGTGCACTATGTTGTAAGGGAGCGTAGGGGAACTCTTGACTGCTGATGGTGGGGGGGGGGGGCCTTGACATCTGATGTAAAGGGGATGAGGTGCTCTGGACATCTAGTCTTACAGATACAACTTGCTTTTTGGGGTCGACCATAATACTGATGTGGCCTGCAATTAAATTGAGTTTGGCACCCCTGCAGACATTGCACCCCTTTTGTTTAGCTATTTTAAACTGAAAGTTCAATTGGACTTTAATGCTCTACAATTTTGCACATGAATAATATGTCATCTTTATAGAACAAGACTAGTGGAAGCAAGATTTTTTTTTTTTAATTTGGGAGAGCAGGGTTAAAAGCCCAGGTCAGTTTTTCTCCATCTGTGTCCTTGTGGAGACCTCATGTACACTGGGCGAGAAATAGAAAGCTGCTGTGGCTGCATGGTGCACTGAGTGCTATTGATGTTGAGGGCAGTACACACTCATGCATGAATATCTGGAATACAGATGGTCTACAAATTCACCTCAGTAAAATATGTATGTGACCGTACAATGATACAGAATTCTCCATGTTCTCTGGGTGACATTTTGAAATTGGATTAAGAGACAGCTAGCGCACAAATGTAATAATGCGACTTATTTGCTGGAGCTCACAAGACTCTTTGGGTGATTGAACCTTACAGCCTCTACCCAAAACAAGTACCAGATTTATGTGCAAGGAGGAAAAGACGAGCGCCAACTCTCGGTGTCGATCTTCCTGAGGGCGGAGGGCTGAGATCCAAACTGTTAGAAGTACAGGAGGCTCTCAGGGCTTCCCAAGTCCATGCAAGCAGAATCCGGGGGATGTGATGTCACGACCAGACCTGATGCAAGGATGTAGAGAAGGAGCACATGCTCCACAAATGTGTTGCCACATCCTTGCATCAGGTCCGATCCATGACGTCACATCCGCTGGACTCTGCTTTCCACGGACTCAGGAAGTCTCCTCAAACTGTCAGGAGTGCCACACTTTTTTTTTTATATGCACGTGTAGTGGGAGGGATGCTATCTCATATGTGTCTGCAGCTTTAAAGTACAAATAAAGGCAACATTCATATTTTAGTAAATCCTCATATAAATACCTGAAAGTTACACATGGTAATAAACATAGTAACTGAAATGATTATTTTCCTACCATATAGCTGCAATTGTAGTCTGTAATCCCCTATTCATTTCTTCTTTGCTGTATAATGTTAGTGATGATGGGAGGAGTTCAGCAGAGCTCAGATGTTATTTCCTTTCAGTGAACTAGCTTCTGTATCTCCCATAAGAAACTACATTTCTCCTTAGTTCATTGACTGACACAGCGCCTCCATTAATCTTGACCAGTGGGTTATATCGCCTCTGCAGGAGTAGGACTAGGCAGAACATAAAACTTTTTCTGTGCCCCATGGGTTGTCCTCAGTCCATATATAACCCCCTCCCTGCTCTAGGTATTCAGTTTTCTAGTCAGGAGTAAGGACCTAGCTCCTTGCTGGGATCTTTTGGGTCCTAGTAATTTTTTATTTTTTCTTCCTTCCATGCGTCTCCTGCGAGAGCTACAATCAACTGCCAAGCTGGGTAATCTAGATCCAGTGGTCTCCCCAGTCCAGCCAGCGAGCGTGTACAGACCGCAGCTACGCACTAGGTTGGCCGCGACATAGCCTCAATGGACGGATGCTGGCCCGCGAGCCTGATGTCGCTGGGGATGTGGCCCATCTGGGGGGGCTTAATATCATGTTCCCTGACCCATCCGATAGCGAGGATGAATCCTCCACGGTCACAGCAGTGAGTGAAAAAGCGCTGGTGGACACTCTTATTACTGCGGTGTGCGTGAGACTTTAAAAATAGAGGGTGCGGCTGGTGTGGCCACGGACTCTGGCTGTGGCTTTTGGTACACATAAGTCACCTCGTGCACAAAAAGTGTTTCCTTATCTGCCTTATTTTGATAGGTTTACCTATAACCAATGGGAACAACCAAAATCACCCATTTTGGTCCCCAAACGCTTTGCAGTATATTACCCCTTTGAGGAATCACTTATAAAAAAGTGGACTAGTCCACCAGTGGTGGACCCTCCTGTTTTCAGGTTGAATAAAGCAACCGTGATTCCAGTTGAGGATTCCCCATCCTTTAAAGACCCGGCCTATAGGAAAGCGGAATCTGTGGCGCGCAGCATATTCACTTTGGCAGGTTTGGCAATGCTACCGCTCCTGGCCTTGGGCCTGGTGTCTGACAGACTAACTGTGGGCCAAATTTTTGTGCCAAGGTTTGGTGAATGAGCAGGTTCCTGCTGCTTATGTTGATCTGGCGGACCAGTTGGTCCAAGGGCTGCAGTTTGTATGTGATGCATCTTTGGATGCGATTCCCCTGCTGTCCAAACTTTGTGTTTCAGCGGTGATTAGACGCGTTCTGCAGACCAAGCCTCTAAGAAAGCGTTCATTGATCTGCCCTTTCAAGGTGATCACCTGTTTGGGGCTACCCTGGATGACATCATTAAGGGTGTCACGGCGGGGGGGAGTACCTCCCTGCCACAGTCTAAGAAAGGGAAGGGGCCTCGTAAATGTGGACCTTCTTTCTCAGCCCATAAGAAATTCTTTTGTGCCCCCAGGTAACAGATTTTTCAAGTCTCCCTTGGTTGGGGGGGGGGGGGCTTGGGCTTCCAAGCAATCATGGTCTGGTAAGCCTAGAGCGGGCTTCAACATGAAGGTCTGCCCTCACCCTTTACTGGGGTGGGGGGACATCTTCGCTGGTTTCCGGCCTCGTGGACCTCCTTCGTGAGCGAAAAGGGGAACCACAAGATGATTCTTTGGGGTTGCCCAGAAAGTGGGACAAAATTTGTCCATCTCGGGGTTTTTAGTCCCTGAATCTCCTTGTGCGGATATAATTTCTGCAAAGGTCCGGGTAACATCTGGACTACCTAAGCTCCCCCCTATCCCTATCCAAGGAATTGGATTACCTAGGTCATATTTGTATTCTGACCAGGGGTGTCCTCCTTCTGGACATACTTCAGGAACTACAAGCTGTGATTCGCTGGCTGCTGTCACACAGACCGTTCTCTCTCCCAACTTGCATACAGGTTCTGGGTCCGGTGGTATCCATCTTCAAGACAGTTCTGTTTGTACAGACCTGCATGCAGCTCCTTCAGCAGGTCTGTGGCAAGGTCATGGGTTCCTCTGGTAGACACTGCAGTCGTCCTAGTGCCACTGCGGGGTCAACACTTTCTTCTGCTGTGCCTGCTAAGGATTGAGTGCAGAAGTCTTCTGGTCATTCTGGTGGCCGTAAGCATCCCTTGGGGGCTGCCTCTTAAGCCTCATACACACGGTTCGACAGTCGTATGAAACCGGTCGTACGACCGCTCGTTGCATGCTAAATCGACCGTTAGTACGTGTGATTAGAACAGCTGACGTACGACGGTCCTACAACAGAAGTCGTATGAGCAAACTAGAAAACTTGGTAGTACCAACAAGCGGCCGTACGACCGTTGTATCGTGTGTACAGAGAAGTTGGTCCAACAAGTTGTATTGTGCAAAACACGCACGCTCAGAAGTCAGGAATGGCCGGACGCTAATTATATGCACCTGAACTTTCTCTTTATACGTTCATAACACATCACTACGTTCGGCTTGGTCGTACGATCGTTTAGTGCATGTGAGTACGCGAGATACAATAGCCAACATATGATTTGGGCCGTTCGGTCGTAGGACCGTTGCACCGTGTGTGCGAGGCTTTAGAGGAGACCAGTTGTCCCAAGGGCTGAGCTTCCTTCCTACTTTACAGTCGCTGGTTTTAATGGCTTAGCTATTGGTACTGAGGGATAAGGTTCCTTTTCTATAGCTTGGATCTTGGCATTTCTTCAACGGTGCGTTGAGCAGAAGTTGGCCTTGAGTGTTATGAAGGGCCAGTTGTCTGCCTTAGCAATCTTCTTTCAGCGACCCCTAGCCACGCACTCTTTAGTTCATGCCTTCATTCAAGGAGTCCGGCACGTGGCTCCACCTGTCTCTCTTGCTGCCATGGGATTTGAACTCCGTTCCCCAGAAACCGCCTTTCGAGAATATTCGGGAGATTCCCTTACCTATGTTGTCCCAGAAGGTGTCATTCTTGGTGGCTATTACATCTGCTCGTAGGGTGTCGGAGTTGGCGGCATTATCCTGTCGTACTCCCTATTTAGTGGTCCACAGAGACAAGGTGGTTCTTCGCCCCTGTCCATCGTTCCTACCTAAAGTTGTCTCAGACTCTCATTTGAATGAGGACATTGTGCTGCCATCCTCGTGGCTCATCTTAGGGAATTTGCTTTGCATACCTTGAATGTGGTTTGGGTGATTCTAGGTGTATCTGGCAGCCACGGAGTCCTTTCGGAGGTCAGACTCACTTTTTGTGGTTACACAAGGACCAAGGGAAGGGCTGGCCGCATCTTCAGCTGCCATCTCCAGATGGATCAGACTGACAGTGACTCAGACATATTCTATTAAAGGTCGGGTTCCTCCTTTCCCTGTCATGGCGCATTCTACTCGGGCACTGAGCACTTCTTGGGCCTTCCATCATCAAGTGTCAATATCACAGGTGTGCAAGGCCGCCACTTGGTCGTCGGCGCATTCTTTCACCAGATTCTACAAAGTAGACATTTTGGCATCTGCGGATGCTTCTTTTGGCCTTAAGGTTTTGCAGGCTGCTCTCTATTGAGGGGTGCTTTTTTCTTTCAAATTTTTTTATTTTTCAGATGGGGCTCCTGACCCTGTTAAGGCTCCTGTGTCCTGGTTAGGGCTCTTGTGGCTAGCCTTGGGTTATTTTCCCCACTCGTTTTATTTTGACACTGCTTCAGGACGTCACACTGGTTAGGATTAAAGGAGTCGCTGTGTCCATCGATGAACTAAGGAGAAAAAACGGAAAATTGTTATCAGATACTTACCGTAATTTTCCTTTCCTGGCTCTGCCCCATGGCAGCACACCTCGGGTCAACCCCGCCCCCTTGACCCCGTATAGGACATCCCTGTATAGAGCATAAAAGGACAGCAGTACCTGGAGATGGTGTTCTGTAACTAGCTTGCGACGGCCCAAGGTGGGAATGTGCTGCCATGGGGCAGAGCCAGGAAAGGAAAATTACGGTAAGTATCTGATAACCATTTTCCGTTTTCCTGGCTCAGCCCCATGTCAGCACACCTCGGGACCTAACTAGCATACAATATAGGAGGGCAAGATAAACCTCAAGAATAGACACCAGGTGCTGCTCAGAAAAATTTATTGACACCCAGAAAAAACAGAGGATAACACTGAAGTCCCCAAGGCATTGGAATGGGAAGCGACATCTAGCTTGTAATGCTTGATGAATGTATTCGGAGAACTCCAACTTGCCGCTTTACAAATCTCGTCTGCCGGCACCTTACACCAGGCTGCCCAGGAGGATGAGACCGCCCTGGTTGAATGCGCACTGATCTCCTGTGGAGGGGAGAGGCCTTCGAGGGAGTATGTTGTTTGGATTTTTTTTACCACCCATGACGAAATGACTCTGGAGGACGCTGGCATGCCTTTCCTGGAGCCTGATGGGTATACGAAGAGAGCCTCCGACTTCCTGAATGGACTCGTCCTTAGCAAATACGTCTGTTGAATGGTTTTGAGATCCAAATCTCGAATCGCCTGCTGTCTGAGGAAGAACCGGAAGCACTGACTGCCAGTTGAAATTAAATTGCGTAGATACTTTCGGCAAGAACTTTGGAGAGGGCCTCAGTATGACCCTATCTGGCAAGAATGTGCAGTATGGTTCCTTGCAGGAAAAAGCCGCCACCTCCGACACATGCCTTGCTGAAACCACGGTAGTGAGGAACACAACCTTCAGGGTGAGGTGAAAAAGTGAACTATCCACATCCGGAGAGAAAGGGGATTTTAACAACCCTTTTAGTACCAACGGCAAATCCCATCTAGGAAACACTGGGCGAATCGGAGGCTGAATCTTGATTGCTGCTTTTAAAAATCTCACTACAAGCTGATTCCTTGTCCAAGGAACGTCGGTCAGGGCAGTAAGTGTGGAAAACCTGGACCTTCAGGGTATTCTAGCTCAAACCCGTATCTAGACCTGACTGAAGGAATTTCAAAATGTCAGTTAGTGACGGAATCCCAAACAAGAACCCCTGTTGGGTAGCAAATCCTTCAAACTTCCTCCATACTCGATGATAGGTCCTGTTCGTAGAAGGCTTTCGTGCTGTAGGCAGGGTGGCCACTACCGACTCGGGGAGGTTTAAGCCATCTAGCTTGCCCCGTTCAACAGCCAAGCAGTCAAGGCCGGCTCGGGATGAAGCTGGCCATTCTGCTGAAGCAGGTCCCAGGCTTGTGGCAATCTGACCGGAGGAAATTTCGCCAGGTGACAGAGGAGCGGAAACCACGGCCTCCTTGGCCAAAACGGGGAGACCACTATCGCTGTGACTTCGTCCTCTATTATCTTCAGCAGGCATCTGAGAATCAGCGCCGTGGGAGGGAACAAGCAGACTAGGTTGAAGCTCCATCTCTGAGATAGTGCATCTTGCCCCAGGGCCTGAGGACAATAGTACCGGGAAAAGAATCGTGGCACCTGACGATTGGTTGGAGTTGCCATCAGATCCACATCGGGCACCCCCCATTGCCTGAAGATTTGCCCCAGGTATTTCGGATTTAGCATCCACTCTGAGTTGTGGGAGAACCTGCGACTCAGGAAATCGGCCATGGAATTTTGAACCCCGGGGAGATAGACTGCTGTCAGATCCGCCAGGGGAACTTCGGCAAAACTGAATATCTCCGCCGTCACCTGAAGAAAGGACAGGCTCCTTGTCCCCCCTTGCGTCGTTACATAAGACACTGCTGTCTTGTTGTCCATTAGAAGCCGAACCCTTGCCTCGAACTATGGGAAGGAAAACTAGAAGGGCCTCCCTGGTCACCCCGAGCTCCAGCAGATTGGAGGAACAGGAAGTCTGAGGGTCCCATCTTCCTTGGGCCTTCAACTCGCCGCAATGAACACCCCAACCCTGCAGACTGGCGTCTGATGTGACCGTAATCCAGTCTCCAGGGTTGATGGCCCTGCCTCGAGTCAGGTTCTCTTTCCTTGTCCACCAGACAAGATCGTTTCGGATAGACCGAGGAATCAGAATCTTCTGATGCAATGAACCATGGCGCCACTGGCTGAGGAGAGCAAACTGATACCTTCTTGTATGCCACTGTCCCCACTGGACTGCTGGAATACATGCCGTAAGATTCCCCAGGAAGCTCATTCCTTCGCGGACTGTGATGACTGCTGCACTTTCCATTCTCTTTGCCTCCCTTATTACGCGAATGACCTTGTCCTCTGGAAGAAAGATTCTGTAGTGCCGCGTGTCGAAAGACATTCCCAGGTAAATCAACGTCTGTGATGGAATAAGATGGCTTTTCCCTGTGTTCACCATCCACCCAAACTGGCCCAGGGTGGCAAGGACACGATCCCGGTGCTGCAACAAAAGATCTCTGGATTGAGCGACGATTAGGAAATCGTCCAAATAATGGAACTTATTCCTTGCTGCTGGAGGTACGCGATTACCGTCACTAGGACTTTTTTGTAAACGACCTTGGGGCGGAACTGAGGCCGAACGGGAGGCATATGAACTGAAAATGGTCTCCTGCATACACAAAACGTAGAAAACGTTGATGAGCTTCTGATACTGGAATATGGAAATATGCGTTCTCGAGGTCCACAGAAACCATCCAGTCGCTTCGGCGTATGACCGCCATGATCGTCCTGAGGGTCTCCATCCGAAACGACTGTGGTTTCGGAAGGAGTTCAGCCTCTTCAAGTCCAGGACTGGGCGCCACTTGCCCGAGGATTTCTGAACAAGGAAGAGAGGCGAGTACACCCCCTGGCCCCATTCCATTTCTGGTACTGGAACAACAGCCCGCAACATAACCAATTCTGCGATGTAGGACTCGAGACATAGACGCTTTTCTGGTGCCCTTGGTATCTTCGTAACCATCCAAATTCTTCCTGGAGGCCCAGCCTGAAATTGAAGAAAAAGACCATCCTTGACTACCTTCAACACCCAGGCATCTGTTATTCTTTCCACCCAGATACTGCCGTAGGCGATTAATCTTGCTCCTACTGGCGGCTCCTGGGCGGGCTGACCTTCAAAAGGATTTTGCTGCGGACTTGGAAGCCAGGGGCGCTTTAGGTTTGGACTGATCGGAGAAGGTGTTTCGAGGACGCCACGAAAACCTTGAGAACTCCCTGCCTGGGCGATACGACCTGGCCTCTTTGAACTGATCCCTGGGTCTTCTGTTAGCCCGAAAGGACTGCTGTCGTCGCCTCCGGTCCTGGGGAAGGAGACCAGATTTTCCCCCCGTCACCCGGCGAATAGCCTCCTCCAATGTTTTGCCAAAGAGTGTGCCACCTGCAAATGGAATAGAACACAGCGCCTGCTTGGACGCTGAATCAGCGGCCCAGTGTTTCAGCCAAAGAGCCCGCCTAGCCGTGACCGAGTGTGACATGATGTGGGAGGAAAATCTGACCAAGTCCACTGCTGCCTCCGCCATGAACTCTGCCGACAACTTCAGGGCTTGCAGACTTGAGACCACACTGTCTTCTTCCGAGGGGGAACCCAAGGCTGACTCTACTTCCGAAGACCAGACCTTTACTGCCCTGGCAATGGAGGTAAGGGCCACTGCTGGCCTGCAGGCGGCCCCTGCTGTGGTGAATACTTTTTTTAGCTCAGAGTCAGCCTTACGTTCCATGGAATCCTTAAACTATACGTTTTCCTCAAGTGGCAAGGTGATATGTCTTGCGAGCCGCTGCAATGATGCATCCACCTTGGGGGGGGGAATCCCAGGACTCCACTTCTGATGGTTTAAACGGGTAAAGTTTATTAATTCTGTTGTGCACAGGCGGTTTTCTGTCCGGCTTGGACCATTCTTCCTCCATCAATTCCTTAATTTCAGCAATAAATGGAAACTTTGGCAGTTCCCTCTTTAAATTTGGTTAGTATCTCCTCGGCTCCTGTGTACTTGTCGAGTCATCCTCCCACTCAATAGCCTGTTTTACGGCTAAAATGAAGGAGGGAATCAAGGCGAAATCAAATGAGTAGGACTCTGGAGTTTCCTGGCCCCCTTCTGAATCCACTTCCGAGTCTGACCCCATCGCATCCGGTACCGGAGAGTCGCCCCCTCTAGGTCTGCGAACCGAACCCAAGGCAGGCGAGGGACCAGGCAATAGGGCTTTAACCCCTTCTTCCACTGCTCGTCAAATGTAGGTCTTAATGTCCTCACCCCCAAATTGGCTCGGCTGGGCTGCTTCTTTAAGGCAAGGATCACAGAGGCGCTTAGTAGACAGAGCCTGGGCTCCACAAGCCCAGCAGACTGCTGAATGCTTCACAGCAGAGCCTGGTGATTCATGGCTGCAATGCGGCTTGCTAGCAGCTCGCCCCATAGACTCCGGGGAAAGACTACGGTGGACGTGGTGGCGCTTCACCTTAGCATGCCGCTCCTGCGGAGATGGAGAGTGATGGCTATCCGAGGAGGATATAGTCCTCTTACGGCTTCTAAGCGACGCACCTCTCCCCCTGAAATGAAGGGGAACAATCTTCAGTGGTCCGTAATAGGTCGTTATTTAACGACAAAAAACTCCCTTTGCTGTCCCTTACCTTTCCACAGACTTCAGTGCCTCCTGTGTAGGGACCGGCGAGCTCATCCTGGGCTAGAGAAAGACACAAGGACAGCAAGAAAAGAAAAGAACTTCCACATACAGTTCATACTATCCATCCCCCTTCCCCCCTGTGCATCCCTCACTCACCAGCAGCAGTAGCCACAAATACAGGGAGACTGCCAGAGGAAGCTGCAGGGAAAGGAGCCACATTTGTATATATATAAGGGACACAGATAGCAGGATCCAGCCCCACATCCTCTCCCCCACGCACCGGGAACACGCTCTCCTTATCAGCTGGCAGCCACAGGGAAGGAACACTTTTCCCTGGATTTAAAAACGCTGCCTCCCCCGCCGGCCAATCAGGCGCAGCCAGACGGCGCACCAATCACAGCTGCGCCGCTCGGCCAATCAGGGAAGACGCCGTGACGTCACACAGGCGCGCCAGCCGGGTGGAACGCAGAACCCGGAAGTGGAGGAGAATGGAAGCAGCGGCGCCCGGATCTCCATGAAGGCTACCCGAAGCCCCCAGCACAGAAACCAGAAAGAAGCCCAAGATGGCTGCCCCCGCGCGACTGATGGCAGTTTATGCCAGCGCTACCTCCGGCACCAGGAGCGTCACCATCCGAGGGTTTTACCCCCTGAACCGGGACCTTCCACCGCAGGGACAGACGGCAGGAATCGGGACGTCCGGAGCAAGGACAAGATAAGAACACCGTCTCCAGGTACTGCTGTCCTTTTATGCTCTATACAGGGATGTCTTATACGGGGTCAAGGGGGCGGGGTTGACCCGAGGTGTGCTGACATGGGGCTGAGCCAGGAAATAAAATCGTAACCGTAAAATCCATTTCTCTGTGTTCATCGACAGACACAGCACCCACCCCTCCTATGGAGTTTTGGTACTTCTATTACTGCTTGCTACTAAACTGAATACCTAGAGCAGGGAGGGAGTTGTATATGGACTGAGGGCACCTCATGGGCAGTAGCCAAGTTTTATGTTCTGTAACCATAAAAAAGAGAAACATACTGGCTCTGTTCATGGAGACCAGAGACTGCAGCTTCTGCTGAGCTGGAAAAATACCATCATGGAAGTAATAAAAATTCCATTTATTGTTATGGTATTATTTCTTGGTGAAGGTGGTGCTACTTTTTTGTGATAATTAATATTTTTGCTGTTTCATGTCTAATTTTTAATGCCATAACAATAAATGGAATTTTTATTACTTCCATGATGGTATCTTTGAGATTACCCCCCATGTTTATTTAAAGTTTTATGTTCTGCCTAGTCCTACTCCTGCAGAGGTGATATAACCCACTGGTCAAGATTAAAGGAGGGGCTGTGTCCATCGACATGGAGAAATGTATTTTACGGTGAGCACAAAAATCCTCCTGCCTGCTATCTTGCTCAGTCTAAATTTGCATAACACGCACCCATCTTCCAATCAATAGTGGGGTGTAAAACAGCACAAGTCAGTACAGGTTAGTTTCTACACAGATTTTTCTATTAACCACTTGCCGACCGCCTTGTGTACTTTTACTGCGGCAGTGTGGCTCTGCTGCACAAATCGCCATTCATAAACTGCAATTCGCGCATGCGCGATTTGCGGGCGAGCGTGTAGGCGATGTCTACCGGCGACCCGTGATCGCCTGTTAGAGAGGCAGAACAGGGAACCCCCGATGTAAACATGGCGGTTCCCTGTTCTGTCAGGGGACATATGACAGATCTACCCATCCCTGTATTCGGGATCAGTTAGATATGTCATGTCCCTGCCAGCCCAGCCCTCACACAGTCAGAACACAGTTAACCCCTTTGATCGCTCCCTTAGTGTTAACCTCTTAGCTGCCAGTGACATTTACACAGTAATCCGTGGCTATTTGTAGCTCTGATCGCTGTATAATTGTCATTGGCCCCAAAAAAGTGTCCGATCTGTCCGCTGCTAAAAATTGCAGATCACCACCATTACCAGTAAAAAAAAAATAAAAGTGCCATAAATTTCTACAACTTTTGCCCAAACCAATATATGCTAATTGCAATTGTTTTTCCCACAAATAGGAAGGATAAATATCAGCCTAAAATGATGAATAAATTAGTTATTTTTATATATTTTTTTTGGAGTAACAAACATTGTTTTTTTTCAAAATAGTCGCTCTTTGTTTATAGTGCAAAAAATAACGCAGAGGGGATCAATTACCACCAAAAGAAAGCTCTATTTGTGGGGAAAAAGGAAGTCCATTTTGTTCGGGTAGAACGTTGCAGCACCGCGCAATTGTCAGTTAAAGTGGCGCAGTGCCGAATTGCAAAAAGTGCTCTAGTCAGGAAGGGGGTAACTCCTGCCGGGGCTGAAGTGGTTAATCTGTGTGCTTCTCTCTGCTCTCCTTTGGTAATTTGTAAACTGGCAGAACAGAAGCAAAGCGAAGAGCTAGAGCAGTGGGTGGGCAGAGGCAGGACATAGGTGGGAGTGGGTGGGGCTTCATGGGCGGAGCTTAAACAGGACTTCAATGTAGAATGTAATGCCTGAGATTTCCATGTACTATAAAAGCCCTCCCCCAGTGATGTCAGGATGTTTCTGCAAAAAAATAGCACGCAAAATGAGACAACAGGCAATTAGAGAACCAGGAAGTAAAGTTGTCTCCTCAATAAAGGAAGTGCACATGAGAGCAGAGGACAAGGTAGAGATCTCAACATCCAGACTGTTTTTTGCAAACCAATCAGTGACATGTTTAACAGGCTGTATAGGTACATAAAATTGATTTTATCATTTTGACCATAGTTCTTTAAATTTATAGCACATTTTGCATGCTTTTTCCTTTTGTTTATAGTTTGGATCTCAGTCCTGCACCCTTGGATGGAGACCAGGATCTGCGGTGCCTAGGACCTTTAGATACAGCGTGACGTTCTTCAGTTTTTACTTCTCTTGTGATTGAAATTCTTTATCCTTGGTAATGTAATCCGCATGCTACAATTAATTGGTGCTTATATCTTCATAACCATTTACCAACCGGGCCACTTTTTTACATTTGGTGGTCACAAGCTAAAAACATTTTTTTTGCTAGAAAATTACTTAGAACCCCCAAACATTATATATTTTTTTCAAACACCCTAGAGAATAAAATGGTGATCGTTGCATTACTTTTTGTCACACGGTATTTGCGCAGCGGTCTTTCAAGCATGATTTTTTTTGGAAAAATTTTACTTTTTTGAGTTAAAAAAATAAGATGACAGTAAAGTTAGCCCAATTTTTTTGTATATTGTGAAAGAGGATCTTAAATAGATACTATCCATGACACGGTTGAAAATTGCGCGCTCTCGCGGAATGGCGACAAAGTCCGGTATTTAAAAAGTTCCATAGGCGACGCTTTAAAATTTTTTATCGGTTACCAGGTTAGAGGTGCAGAGGAGGTCTTTTGCTAAAATTATTGCTCACACTCTGGCGATCGCGGCGATACCTCACATGTGTGGTTTGAACACTGTTTTCATATGGGGTATGCGTTTTCTTTGCTGCGCGAGCTCGCGGGGACGGTGGCGCTGTAAATGGTTTTATTTATTTATTTTTTAGCACTGTTCCTTTAAAAAAAAAAAAAAATCTGATCACTTTTATTGCTATCACAAGGAATGTAAACATCCCTTGTGATAATAATATATGGTGACAGATACTCTTTTTGGAGGGCCCGGGGGTCTAAAAGACCCCTCATCCCTCCTTTGCACTTAACAGTATTCAGATTGCTAAAAACGGTGATTCTGAATACTGTCACTTTTTTAAAATTGGCGCCGTTAGCCGCCGAGTAAACCGGAAGTGACGTCGCTTCTGGACTTTGCCGAAGGAGACCCGATCGGAGCCGATTACGGCTTCTGTCAGGTCTCCATCCAGCCGGCGGATGCGCCGGATCGTCGCTCCGGTGGGACGGAAGGCCGGAGAAGAGCGGCGGAAGGCGGCGGGAGCGGGGGATGTCCCCTCCCGCCCCCTGGGATAACGACCGAGTGGTTCCCGAGGCAGGCTAGAGGCGCTCAAAGCCGACCGCCACCTATTTACGGCGCTGGTCGGCAAGTGGTTAAAGAGCTGCTTGCTCCCAGGACTGAGCTGCCAGGCTGGTGAGCATTTCTTCACACTGACTTTTTTATTTATGGACATTTAACAGATTGTGGACTTAACCCCCTCCTATTTCCCCTGAATCTTTTCTGTCTTTGTTTTACCAGATTTATGTGGACTGTTCTTTTGTCTCCATCTACTAAAGTTCCAGGTGTCAGGTTTCCTCACATTGTTGTCTGCTTTTGACATAATTTATTAGTAAAAAGTATCTTTTATTGGTCTCGGCCTCCTCCAACTTTTTTTTTTTTTTTTTGCTCCTGTGATCTGACTTTACTTTCAAAGGTTGAGTACTTTTGTTCTTCATATCCCCACTATATGTAGAAATGTAGCCAACCTCTATTGCTTGCTCCCAAAATGGACTATAGGATTTTGTAGTATGCACAGAGCAGTGTACATGACTAACTAATGTGAAATGCTTATTCTAAACAAAAAAAATTAAAGTGGTTGTCAACTCTGGACAACCACTTTAACCTACAGGTAAGCCTATAATAACGCTTACCTGTAGGTTCCCTGTATATCTCCTAAACCTGCACATTTTAGGCGATATACAGTGTACTTGCATGTGCCAACGTCATCGGGCACATGGGCCGTGCAGAAACGCCTCCGTGCCGTTTCTTCACTGAGATTGTATTGTGATTGCTGGCTCCCGTGCGCATGTGTGGGAGTGACATTATGCAGCTCCAGCCAATCACAGCCAAATTACATGGCCCCGGAAGGAAGAGGGGTGAAAATGGACATTACCTGGAGCGGGGAAAGCATGGGTTTCCAATGCAGGTAAGTGGCACATAAAAGGCTAGTATGCAATGCATATTAGCCTATTATGCTTTTACATTGCAGGGTAATGAAGAGGAAGTAAAACCCATCAGGGTTTACTTCTTTTTAACCACTTCTCGCCCGGCGTATAGACAAATGACATCCGGGCAGGTGTTCGGTTACCCTGACTGGACGTCATATGACGTCTTCAGGATAACCCACAATCGGTGGTGTGGTGGGTCACTCTGACCCACCGCATTACTGACCTCGGTAACGAGCTTTCATCGGAAGCTATTTACCACGTGATCTGCCGTGACCAATCACGCCTGATCACGATGTAAACAGGAAGAGCTGCTTATTGGCTTTCCCTTTACTCATGTCTAAAGACGTGAGTAGTGGAAAGCCGAGCGGCGGCTCTCCTGTGAAGGGGGGACTGCGCTGATTGTTTATCAGCGCAGCCCCCCCCCCCCCCCGGATTGCCACACTGGACCACCAGCAAGCCTGCCCAGGGACCATCAGGGAGCTGACCAGGCACACCATCATAGCTCCCCACCCTAGACCACCACGTAAGGGACACAATGCCCAGCAAGGATGGCACTCAGTGCCAATTACAGTTGCCACCCTAGACCACCAGGAAATCAGTGCCACCTATGAGTGCCTGTCAGTGCTGCATATAAGTACCTCATTATCAGTGCCCATCTGAGTACAAAGTTTTGTGACAGAAATAAAAAATTATTTTTTTTTTTTCAAAATTTTCAACCTTTTATTTGTAGCGCAAAAAATAAAAACCCCAGAGGTGATCAAATACCACCAAAAGAAAGCTCTATTTGTGGGAACAAAATGATAAAAAATTTTGTTTGGGTGCAGCGTCACATGACCGCGCAATTGTCATTCAAAATGCGACAGCGCTGAAAGCTGAAAATTGGTAGGGGGGTAGTAGTGCCTGCTATTGAAGTGGTTAAAGATTTAAGAGCTCGCAGAGGACGTTACAAGGAAGCAGGTAAAACACAGTAAAACAATTTAGTGAAAAACAGTTTACTGCGCCATTAAGTAGTGGATGTACGTGGATTATTTTTGGAGAATAAGGATATCAGTGTCATTTGAAATCGCATTCAGGTTTTTTTCTGGAGAGAGTAAAAAAAACACACCTTCTGTTGTATTTTACTGTTTTCTTGGGTAAGTTCAAGAGACACAGATACAGTCGTGGCCAAACATTTTGAGAATGAAACAAAAATTAATTTTCACAAAGTCTGCTGCCTCAGTTTTTATGATGGCAATTTGCATATATTGCAGAATGTTATGAAGAGTGATCAGATGAATTGGTCCGTCTCCTACAGTTGATTGAGCTGTGGGATCGGGGTACCATCAGAGCAGAGCTTGCTCAGGAATGGCAGCAGGCAGGTGTGAGTGCATCTGCACATGACTTTTGAAGGATGGCTGGGTGTCAAGCAGGGCATCACAGAAGCCACTTCTCATCAGGGACAGACTGATATTCTGCAAAAGGTACAGGGATTGGACTGCTGAGGACTGGGGGAAAGTCATTTTCTCTGATGAATCCCCCTTTCTGATTGTTTGGGGCATCAAGAACAAAAACCTTGTCCGGAAAATAAAAGGTGATGGCTACCATCAGTCCTGTGTCATGGCAACAGTAAAACATCCCGAGACCATTCATGTGTAAGGTTGCTTAGGAATACAGCCATGAATAAAGGATAGTACAAAAACATCCTCCGAGAGCAACTTCTCCCAACCATCCAAGAATAGTTTGGTGACGTCCAAATTTGGATTTGGCCCGCGATTCCTCTCCTGGTTGAAGATGCTATATGCCCGTGCCTGCATTAGCACTAATGGAACGGTGTCTGAGGGTTTTGCATTGGGCAGGGGGATGCGCCAGGGATGCTCATTATCCCCTGGCCTATTTGCTCTAGCCTTGGAACCTCTTGCCACTATCCTTAGAGCTGACCTTGCAATAAGGAGCATAAGCTGATGATTCCCTGCTATGCCTGGCGGGTGATTCATCATTGTTGCACGCAGCCCTGGCCCTCTTTGAGCAATTTAGCCACTTTTCTGGCTTCCGCATTAAGGCTACTTTCACACTGGAGCGGTACCCACGGTCGCGGTAAAACCCCGTTAGTTTTAGAGGAGTTTTACCAGCGATGGGGCTCCGCTATGCGGGCGGGAGCACCGCGCTTTTAACCGCCCACAAGGGGTTAAATATGGGTTAAAAGTGCCGGCGCTCAGCGCTACCGAGGCGGTGTGCAGCCGCTTCGGCAGCGCTTGCCATGCATTTCAATGGCAGGGGCGGTAGAGGAGCGGTATATTACCACTCCCCTCACCGCCCCAAAGATGCTGCTTGCAGGACTTTTTGTAACATCCTGCTAGCGCACCGCCCCAGTGTGAAAGCACTCAGGGCTTTCACATTGGGGTGGATTGGGGGGACTTTTGAGGCGCTTTACAGGCGCTATTTTTAGCTAAATAGCGTCTGTAAAACGCTCAAGTGTGAAAGCAGCCTAATTGGGATAAGCCGGTCCTCTTTCCCCTACATCAATCACTATCCCGTATTTACACACAAACGCCCTTGCGATGGGTTGATGAGTTTACATACTTGGGTGTGAAAGTATCTAGTTCCCTCAACACATATCTAGAAAAGAACGTGCTCCCGGTATTGACCCAGCTTACTCAAAAATGTGTGACCTGGTGCTCGCTCCCCCTTACTCCGGTAGGTCAAGGAAACCTTTTAAAAATGGTGTGTCTCCCAAAACTTCTCTACTTTAGACAAACACCGGTTCTTATTCCTAAATCCTTTTTTAAAAGTTTGGACAGTGTAGTGATTTCCTTTTATATGGGCTGGGAAAATCCCTAGGATTGCAAGGCGGACCCTCTCTCTCCCCCTATCAAGTGGAGGTTTGGCCTTACCTAATTTTAAACTATACTACTCGGCGGCAGTGCTAGTTACAGTAAGGTGGTGGTTATCGTGGCAGACATAGAACCCAGCGGTCACCCTTGGGGCTGCCCTGTTGGGATCCTACTCAGCCCTGTCCAACCTAGTTTTTCAGGCAACCAGGGCCCACCAATTGGTTATGGTTCCAATGAAAACCACAATTGGGGTATGGCAGTCCTCTAGGAGGAAATGCCTGCATCCATCCCATGTTTCCCCACACATGCCACTTTGGGGTAATCCTATGTTGCCACATTTGGCCACAATCCCTGACCTGGCGGTGTTGGCTAAAAAGGGAATTACTGCCCTAAAACCTGTAATGCGGGACAGTAAAATTATACCTTTCCAGGAGATGTGAAGGGTGTATATCCACTCCCTCTGTCTTTCCACTTTCGTTACTGGCAGTTGGCCCATGCTGTGAGAACCCAGTTTCCTAACCTGGTGGTTCTTGAGTCGGACTCTATTAACCGTCTCTTGACCTCCGGAGTGATGAGTAGGCCTTTGTCGTCCCTATATCTTTTTTTAACAGTAGCGTATGAGAACACCTATAGATCAATGGACAAATGGAGGACAGACATTCCCGAGCTAGGGGACGAGGAATGGTGGGACTGTGTTTCTACATACATACCCACATTGATTGCGGCCAAGGACAGATATATACTGCTAAAATTTCTCTACAGGGCCTCTTATACTCCACAGAGACTGGCCAACATATATCCTGATCTAGATCCATGCTGTACTAGATGCACAACCGAACCTGGAACCTTTTTACATATGGTCTGGTCCTGCCCACGGCTCCGTTCTTACTGGGAGGGAGTGGTGGAAACTTTAAGTGAAATGTATGGAGTTCATATTCCGCTGGACCCTATCGTCTTGTTGAGTCACTTGGAGGATGTAGAGCAGTGGTTCTCAACTCCTCTCCTCGGGACCCACTAACAGGCCAGGTTTGCAAGATAACTGAAATACATCACAGGTGATATAATTTGCTGCTCAGTGATTGCAGTATTCTAGTCTGCATCTCCCCAAGGCAATACGTAAAATCTGGCCTGTTGGTGGGTCCCGAGGACTGGAGTTGAGAACCACTGATGTAGAGGGAGACAGATATACCAAGTTATGTATTACCTTTGCCTTGTTCTTTGCCAGGAGGCAAATTCTACTCCGGTGGAAGCTCACAGATCCTCCTACTATCGATTCTTGGCAAAAGACAATTAATACTGTGCTACCATTGTATTTACTTACATATGAAAGCAGGAACTGTCCCAAGAAATTCGACAAAGTGTGGTCGAATTGGATTGATGCCTCTGGCTAGGTACTGGCTGTCCGCGGTCCACCCTTATTTCTTTGCCCCCCCTCTCCCCCCATCCTGTTTACCCCTTCTGCCTACCCTCCTGCTCCCCCCATTCTTCCTTTCCTTCCTTCCCCTCTACCGATCTCTTTTTTCCTCCCCACCCACTGGCCGATGATGCTAACTTACTGAGCTATTCAGTGATTGGTGGGGGATAAGACAAGATATGTGCAACTACCACTGGGTAACATTTGGAGGACAGCACTCTGGACCTGTCTATTATGATTAGGATACTTGAAACGGATTTTGGTAATATCTCACTGTAACACATTGTACGATCATGCATTGTTGATGTTGAGCATATGTCGATGCTCCTGTTTGTACTGTTTGTATGACTACTACAATAAAAACGCTTTCTGTTAAAAAAAAAAAAAATAGTTTGGTGACGAACAATGCCTTTTCCAGCATGAGGCATACACTAGGATTGTAAAAGACCTAGGACAGTGGTTCTCAACTCCTGTCCTCGGGACCCACTAACAGGCCAGGTTTGCAGGATAACTGAAATACATCACAGGTGATATCATTTCCTGCTCAGTGATTGCAGTATTCTAGTCTGCATCTCCCCAAGGTAATACTTAAAATCTGGCCTGTTGGTGGGTCCTGAGGACAGGAGTTGAGAACCACTGACCTAGGACACCTCTTGGTGCCCCAAGGAGAGCAGTGCAAACAGTGCATTTGTGCAAATGTTGTACAGTGGAAGGGGCTTAACCACTTGCCGACCGCCGATCGGCATCTGACGGTGGCAAAGTGGCTCGTTCCCGCAAATCGCCGTCATACGACGGCGGCTGCGGGAACGAGTTTAGTGAGCGCGCGCCCCGCGCGGAGGCCGCCGCACGCGCGCGAGTGATTTGAGCAAGGGCGTCGGCGGCAGCATACTGCCGCTAAACGCCCTTGCTCGGTGAAACGGTGGCAGTCTACGGCTAGCCGCCAGCCGTTCACCAATTCGGGGAAGGTGACATGTTGTAAACGTGTTTACGTGACAAACGTGACGAGAGGAACCCCGTGGTTCTCCACAGGATCCAGTCACCAAGAGTTGAGGACAGGAGTCCTGGGTGGTTGTCCGGTCTAAAATTCATAATGGAACCCCTCTACGTCTGATCTTATGACGTTAGTGACTCGTCCTTTACTATAGTGGACACTACATAAAGTCAATAGGA